>JANJXV010000259.1:902500-907500 GCA_024803745.1 Megascapheus bottae
CTAACCCTAGCCCTAACCCTAAACCTACCCCTAACCGTAACCCTAACCATAACTCTAACCCTAACACTACCACTAACCCTAATTCTAACCCTAACTATACCCCTAACGAAACCCTAACCCTAACCATATCCCTACAGCCAACGCTAACCCTACCCCTAAACCTAACACTAACCCAAACCCAAAATCTACCCCTAACCCTAACCCTAACCCTAACAATACCCCTAACCTGAACCCTAACCCTAAACCTAACCTTAACCCTACCCCTACCCCTAACCCTAACCCTAAACCTAAACCTAACCCTAACTCTAACCCTAACACTATCCCTAACACTAACCCTAACCCTAACAATACACCTAACCAACACCCTAACCCTAACCCTATCCCTACAGCCAACGCTAACCCTACCCCTAAACCTTACCCTAACCCTAACCCCAAATCTACCCCTAACCCTAACCCTAACCCTAGCCCTACCCCTAAACCTAACCATAACCCTAACCTTAAACCTACCCCTAACCCTAACCCTAACCCTAACCCTAAACCTACCCCTAAGCCTATCCCTAACCCTACCGCTACCCCTACCTCTAAATGTAACCCTAAATCTACCCCTACACCTACCCCTAACCCTAACCATAACCCTACCCCTACCCCTACCCCTAACCCTACCCCTAACCCAAACAAAAACCCTAACCCTAACCCTAATCCTATCCCCAATCCTAAACCAACCCCTACGCCTAACCCTACCCCTAACCCTAACAATATCCCTGCCACTAACCCTAATCCTAACCCTAACCCTACCCATAACTCTTACCCTAACCCTAACCTAACCCTAACCCTACCCTTACCCCTAACCCTAACCCTAACCCTAGCCATAGCCCTAACTATAACCCTAAACCTAACCCTAATCCTATCCCTAATCCTAAACCTACCCCTACCCCTACCCCTACCCCTACCCCTAACCCTAACAATACCCATGCCACTAACCCTAACCCTAACCCTAACCCTAACCCTACCCCTAACTCTTACCCTAACACTAACCCTAACTCTAACCCTACCCCTAACCCTAGCCCTAATCCTAAACCTACCCCTAACCGTAACCCTAACCCTAACTCTGACCCTAACCCTACCACTAACCCTAATTCTAACCCTAACTATACCCCTAACCAAACCCTAACCCTAACCCTATCCCTACAGCCAACGCTAACCCTACCCCTAAACCTAACCCTAACCCTAACCCCAAATCTACCCCTAACCCCAACCCTAACCCCAACCCTAACCCTAACCCTAACCCTAACCATAACCCTAATCTTAACCCTACCCCTAACCCTAACCCTAACCCTACCCCTACCCCTAACTCTAACCCTAACACTATCCCTAACCCTAACCCTAACCCTAACTCTAGCCCTAACCCTACCACTAACCCTAATTCTAACCCTAACAATACCCCTAACCGACACCCTAACCCTAACCCTATCCCTGCAGCCAACGCTAACCCTACCCCTGAACCTAACACTAACCCTAATCCCAAATCTACCCCTAACCCTAAACCTACCCCTAACCCTACCCATAAGCCTAAACATAACCCTAACCTTAACCCTACCCCTAACCCTAACCCTAACCCTACCCCTAAACCTACCCCTAACCCTAAACCTAACACTACCCATAACCCTAACCCTAAATGTAACTCTAAATCTACCCCTACACCTACCCCTACCCCTAACCCTAACCCTACCCTTACCCCTACCCCTAACCATACCCCTAACCCTAACAAAAACCCTAACCCTAACCCTAACCCTAGCCCTAGCCCTAACTCTAACCCTAACCCTACCCCTACCCCTAACCCTTCCCCTATCTCTACCCCTACCCCTAACCCTACCCTTACCCCTACCCCTAACCCTACCCCTAACCCTACACCTACCCCTAACCCTAACCCTAACCCTAACCCTAGCCCTAGCCCTAGCCCTAACCCGAACCCTAACCCTACCCCTACCCCTAACCCTGCCCCTACCCCTAACCCTAAACCTACCCCTAACCCTAACCCTAACACTAGCCCTAGCCCTAACCCTAACCCTACCCCTAACCCTAACCCTAATCCTAACCATAACCCTAACCCTAACCTTAACCCTAACCCTACCCTAGCCCTAACCCTAACCCTATCGCTAACCCTAACCCTACCCCTAACACTATCCCTAACCATAACCCAACCATAACCCTAAGCCTACCCCTATCCCTAACCCTAACCCTAAACCTAAGCCTACCCCTAACTCTAACCCAAACCCAAACCCTAACCCTACCCTTAACTCTAAACCTAACCCTAACCCTAACCCTACCCCTAAACCTAAGCCTAACCCTAACCCTAACCCTAACCGTAACCCTAACCCTAACTCTAACCCTAACCCTACACCTAAACCTAACTCTTCCCCTAACGCTACCACTAACCCTAAACCTACCCCTAGCCGTAACCCTAACCCAAACCCTAACCCTAACCCTACCCCTAACGCTACCTCTAACCTAACCCTAACCCTAACCCTAACCCTACACCTAAACCTATCCCTAACCCTAACCCTAAACCTAGCCCTAGCCCTAACACTAACCTTAACCATAACCCTAGCCCTAGCCATAGCCCTAACCCTAACTGTAACCCTAGCACTAGCGCTAACCCTAAGCCTAACCCTAACCCTAACTCTACCCCTAACCCTAACCCTAACCCTTATCCTAACCCTAAACCTACACCTACCCCTACACCTACCCCAATCCCTACCGCTAAACCTCCCCCTACCCCTAAACCTCCCCCTACCCCTAACCCTAACCCCTACCCCTAACCCTAACCCTAGCCCTAGCCTTAACAATAACCCTAACCCTAATCCTAAACCTACCCCTACCCCTACCCCTACCCCTAACCCTAACAATACCCCTGCCACTAACCCTTACCCTAACCCTAACCCTAACCCTACGCCTACACGTAACCCTAACCCTAACTCTAACACTAACCCTACCCCTAAGCCTAACCCTAACGCTAACTATACCCCTAACCGTAACCCTAACCCTAACCCTAAACCCACTCCTAGCCCTAACCCTATCCCTAACCCTAACCCAACCCCTAACCCAAACCCTAACCCTTACCTTTCCCCTACCCCTATACCTAACCCTAACTCTAACCCTAACCCTACCCTTAACTCTAACCCTACCCTAAACCTACCCCTAACCCTAATCCTAACCCTAAAACTACCGCTAATCCTAACCCTAACCCTAACCCTAAGCCTAAACCTACCCCTACCCCTAACCCTACCCCTACCGCTACCACTAAACCTAACCCTAACCCTACCCTAACCCTAACCCTATCCCTAACACTACCCCTAACCCAAACCCTAACCCTAACCCTAACCCTAACCCTACCCTTAACTCTAACCCTAACCCTAACCTAAACCCTACCCCGAACCCTAACCCCTACCCTAAACTTACCTCTAACCGTAACCCTAACTCTAACTCTAACCCTAACCCTACCCCTAAACCTAACCCTTCCCCTAACTCTACCCCTAAACCTAACCCTACCCCTAACCCTAACCCTAATTCTAACCCTAACCCTACACCTACCCCTAACCCTACCCCTACCCCTACCCATAAACCTACCCCTACCCTACCCCTAACCCTAAGCCTAACCTCTACCTCTACCCTAAACCTAACCCTAGCCCTAGCCCTAACAGTAACCCTAACCCTAACACTAACCCTAACTCTAATCCTAACCCTAATCCTAAACCGACCCCTACCCCTACCCCTACCCCTACCCCTAACCCTAACAATACCCCTGCCACTAACCCTAACCCTAACCCTAACTCTAACCCTAACCCTAACCCTACCACTAACCCTAACCCTAACCCTATACGTAACCCTAACCCTAACCGTAACCCTACCCCTACCCCTAACCCTAACCCCAACCCTAATCCTAACCCTACACCTGAAGCTACCCCTACACCTAGCCCTAACCCTACCCCTACCCCTACCACTACCCCTACCCCTAAAACTAACCCTAAACCTACCCCTACACATACACATAACCATAACCCTAGCCCTAACTCTAACCCTAACCCTAAACCTAGCCCTACCCCTAACCCTAAACTTAACCCTAACCCTAGCCCTAGCCATAGCTCTAACCCTAACTGTAACCCTAGCTCTAGCCCTAACCCTAAGCCTAACACTAACCCTAAATCTACCCCTAACCCTAACCCTACACGTACCCTACCCCTAACCCTACCCCTACCCCAAACCTTAACCCTAACCCTAACACTACTCTTAACGCTAACCCTACCCCTATCCCTTACCCTAACCGTAACCCGAATCCTAACCCTAAAACCTTAACCCTCATCCTAACCCTAACCCTAAACCTAACACTTAACCTAGCCTTAGCTCTAAACCTAACCCTAAACCTAGACCTAACCCTAACCCTAGCCCTAGCCCTAACCCTAACTCTAACCCTAACCCTTCCATACCCCTAACCATACACCTAACCCTACCCCTAACTCAAACCCTAAACCTACCCCTAACCCTAACCCTAATCCTAACCCTACCCCTAACACTATCCCTACCCATACCCCTACCCGTACCGCTAACCCTAAACCTAACCCTACACCTACCCAAAACCCTAACCCTAACCGTCACCCTAACCCTAACCCTACCCCTAAACTTTCCCCTAACCCTAAACCTAACCCTACCCCTAAAGCTACCCCTAACCCTAACCCTAAAACTAACCCTACCCCTAACCCTACCCCTAACCCTAACCCTACCCCTAACTTTAACCCTAAAACTAACCCTAACCCTAACCCTACCCCTAACGCTAACTCTAACCCTAACCCTAACCCCAACCCTACCTCTAACGCTAACCCTAACCCTACCCCTACACCTACCCCTAATTATAACCCTAACCTTAACCATAATCCTAACCCTAACCCTACCCCTAACCCTAATCCTAACCCTACCCCTAACTATAACCCTAACACTAACCCTAA
>JANJXV010000259.1:915000-932500 GCA_024803745.1 Megascapheus bottae
ACCCTAACCCTACCCCTACCCCTAACCTTAACCATAGCCCAAACCCTAACCCTACCCCTACCCCTACCCCTACCCCTACCGCTAACCCTAACCCTAACCCTACTTCTACCTCTACACCTGCCCCTAACCCTAACCATACCCCTAACCCTAACCCACACCAACCGCTACCCTACACTTACCCCTAAACCTAACCCTAATCCTACCCCTTACGCTAACCCTAACCCTAACCCTAACCCTACCCCTACCCCTAATCCTAACCCTAAACCTACCCTTAACCGTAACCCTAACCCTAACTCTAATCCTAACCCTACCTCTAACAATAACCCTAACCCTAACAATACCCCTAGCCGTAACCCTTACCCTAACCCTAACCATACCCCTACCCCTTAACGGTAACCCTAACCCTAACCCTAACCCTAACCCTAGCCCTAGCCTTAACAATAAACCTAACCCTAACCCTACCCCTAACCCTAACCCTAACCCTAACCCTAACCCTAAACCTACCCCTACCCCTACCCCTAACCCTACCCCTACCCCTACCAATAAATGTAACCCTAAATCTACCCCTACCCCTACCCCTAACCCTAACCATTACCCTACCCCTACCTCTACCCCAAACCCTACACCTAACCCGAAAAAAAACCCTAACCCTAAACCTAATCCTATCCCTAATCCTAAACCTACCCCTACGCCTATCCCTACGCCTAACCCTAACAATACCACTGCCACTAACCCTAACCCTAACCCTAACCCTACCCCTAACTCTTACCCTAAACCTAACCTAACCCTAACCCTAACCCTATACTTACCCCTAACCCTAACCCTAACCCTAGCCCTAGCCCTAACAATAACCCTAACCCTAACCCTAATCCTATCCCTAATCCTAAATCTACCCCTACCCTACCCCTACCCCTAACCCTAACAATACCCCTGCCACTAACCCTAACCCTAACCCTACCCCTAATTCTTACCCTAACACTAACCCTAAGCCTAACCCTACCCCTAACCCTAGCCCTAATCCTAAACCTACCCCTAACCGTAACCCTAACCCTAACTCTAACCCTAACCCTACCACTAACCCTAATTCTAACCCTAACTATACCCCTAACCAAAACACTAACCCTAACCCTATCCCTACAGCCAACGCTAACCCTATCCCTAAACCTAACCCTAACACTAACCCCAAATCTACCCCTAACCCTAACCCTAACCCTACCCCTACCCCTAACCCGAACCCTAAAACTAACCCTAACCTTAATCCTACCCCAAACCATAACTCTAACCCTAACCCTACCCCTACCCCTAACTCTAACCCTAACACTATCCCTAACCCTAACCCTAACCCTAACCCTAACTCTAACCCTAACCCTACCACTAACCCTAATCCTAACCCTAACAATACCCCTAACCGACACCCTAACCCTAACCCTATCCCTACAGCCAACGCTAAACCTACCCCTAAACCTAACCCTAACCCTAACCCCAAATCTACCCCTAACCCTAACCCTAACCCTAACCCTACACCTAACCCTAACCATAACCCTAAGCTTACCCCTACCCCTACCCCTACCCCTACCCCTACCCCTAACCCTAAACCTACACCTACCCCTACCCCTAAATGTAACCCTAAATGTACGCCTAGCCCTACCCCTACCCCTAACCCTATCCCTACCCCTAACCCTACCCCTAACCATACCCCTACCCCTAACAAAACCCCAAACCCTAACCCTAACCCTAGCCCTAGCCCTAACTCTAACCCTAACCCTACCCCTACCATTAACCCTACCCCTACTCCTACCCCTAACCCTACCCCTACCCCTAACCCTAACACTAACCCTAGCCCAAGCCGTAGCCCTAACCCTAACCCTAACCCTACTCCTACCACTAACCCTAACCCTACCCCTAACCCTAAACCTACCACTAACCCTAACCCTAACCCTAGCCCTAGCCCTAACCCTAACTGTACCCCTAACCCCTAACCCTAACCCTAACCCTAACCTAGCCCTAACCCTAACCCTAAACCTAACGCTACCGCTAACCCTAACCCTACCCCTACCCCTAACACTATCCCTAACCCTAACTCAACCCTAACCCTAAGTCTACCCCTAACCCTAGCCCAAGCCCTAGTCCTAAACCTAACCATAACCCTAGCGCTAGTCGTAATCCTAAACCTAACCCAACCCTACCCCTACCCCTACCCCTACCCCTACCGATAACCCTAACCCTAACCCTAAACCTACGCCTAATCCTAAACCTAACCGTCACCCTAACCCCAACCCTACCCCTACCCCTATCCCGAACCCTACACCTAAAGCTACCCCTACCCTAACACTAACCCTAAACCTACCCGTAACCGTAACCCTAACACTAAACCTAACCCTACTCCTAACCGTAACCCTAACCCTAACCCTAACCCTAACCCTACCGCTATCCCTAACCCTAACCCTAAACCTAAGCCTACCCCTAACTCTAACCCAAACCCTAACCCTAACCCTACCCTTAACTCTAAACCTAACCCTAACCCTAACCCTAACCCTACCCCTAAACCTAAGCCTAACCCTAACCCTACCCCTAACCATAACCCTAACCCTAACTCTAACCCTAACCCTACACCTAAACCTAACTCTTCCCCTAACGCTACACCTAACCCTAAACCTACCCCTAGCCCTAACCCTAACCCAAACCCTAACCCTAACCCTAACCCTACTCCTAACGCTACCTCTAACCCTAACCCTAACCCTAACGATAACCCTACCCCTAAACCTATCCCTAACCCTAACCCTAAACCTAGCCCTAGCCCTAACCCTAACCTTAACCATAACCCTAGCCCTAGCCATAGCCCTAACCCTAACTGTAACCCTAGCACTAGCGCTAACCCTAACCCTAACCCTAACCCTACCCCTACCCCTAACTCTTACCCTAACCCTAACCTAACCCTAACCCTAACCCTATACTTACCCCTAACCCTAACCCTAACTCTACCCCTAGCCATAACCTTAACCCTACCACTAACCCTATACCTAACCCTAACCCTAAACCTACCCCTAACCCTAACCCTAACCCTACTCCTACCCCTACCCCTAAATGTAACCCTAAATCTACCCCTACCCCTAACCCTAACCCTAAACATAACCCTACCCCTACCCCTACCCCTAAACCTACCCCTATCCCTAACAAAAACCCTAACACTAACCCTAATCCTATCCCTAATCCTAAACCTACCCCTACGCCTACCCCTACCCCTAACCCTAACAATACCCCTGCCACTAACCCTAATCCTAACCCTAACCCTAACCCTACACATAACTCTTACCCTAACCCAAACCTAACCCTAACCCTACCCTTACCCCTAACCCTAACCCTAACCCTAGCCCTAGCCCTAACTATAACCCTAAACCTAACCCTAATCCTATCCCTAATATTAAACCTACCCCTACCCCTACCCCTAACCCTACCCCTAACCCTAACAATACCCCTGCCACTAACCCTAACCCTAACCCTAAACCAAACCCTTCCCCTAACTCTTACCCTAACCCTAACCTAACCCTAACCCTAACCCTACCCTTACCCCTAACCCTAACCCTAACCCTATCCCTAGCCCTAACAATAAACCTCATCCTAACACTAACCCTAATCCTATCCCTAATCCTAAACCTACCCCTACCCGTACCCCTAACCCTATCAATACCCCTGCGACTAACCCTTACCCTAACCCTAACCCTACCCCTAACCCTAGCCCTAACCCTAACCCTACCCCTAACCCTAGCCCTAACCCTAAACCTACCCCTAACCGTAACCCTAACCATAACTCTAACCCTAACACTACCACTAACCCTAATTCTAACCCTAACTATACCCCTAACGAAACCCTAACCCTAACCATATCCCTACAGACAACGCTAACCCTACCCCTAAACCTAACCCTAACCCAAACCCAAAATCTACCCCTACCCCTAAACCTAACCCTAACAATACCACTAACCGAACCCTAACCCTAAACCTAACCTTAACCCTACCCCTACCCATAACCCTAACCCTAACCCTAAACCTACCCCTAACTCTAACCCTAACACTATCCCTAACCCTAACCCTAACCCTAACAATACCCCTAACCGACACCCTAACCCTAACCCTATCCCTACAGCCAACGCTAACCCTACCCCTAAACCTAACCCTAACCCTAACCCCAAATCTACCCCTAACCCTAACCCTAACCCTAACCCTACCCCTAAACCTACCCATAACCCTAAACTTAACCCTACCCCTAACCCTAACCCTAACCCTAAACCTACCCCTAACCCTATCCCTAACCCTACCCCTACCCCTACCCCTAAATGTAACCCTAAATCTACCCCTACACCTACCCCTAACCCTAACCATAAGCCTACCCCTACCCCTACCCCTAACCCTACCCCTAACCTTAACAAAAACCCTAACCCTAACCCTAATCCTATCCTTAAACCTAAACCTACCCCTACGCCTACCCCTACCCCTAATCCTAACAATACCCCTGCCACTAACCCTAATCCTAACCCTAACCCTAACCCTACCCATAACTCTTACCCTAACCCTTACCTAACCCTAACCGTACCCTTACCGTTAACCCTAACCCTAACCCTAGCCATAGCCCTAACTATAACCCTAATCCTATCCCTAATCCTAAACCTACCCCTACCCCTACCCCTACCCCTAACCCTAACAATACCCCTGCCACTAACCCTAACCCTAACCCTAACCCTAACCCTAACCCTAACCCTAAATCTTACTCTAACACTAACCCTAACCCTAACCCTACCCCTAACCCTAGCCCTAATCCTAAACCTACCCCTAACCATAACCCTAACCCTAAATCTAACCCTAACTCTACCACTAACCCTAATTCTAACCCTAACTATACCCCTAACCGAAACCCTAACCCTAACCCTATCCCTACAGCCAACGCTAACCCTACCCCTAAACCTAACCCTAACCCTAACCCCAAATCTACACCTAACCCTAGCCCTAACCCTAACCCTACCCCTAACCCTAACCCTAACCCTAACCCTAATCTTAACCCTACCCCTAACCCTAACCCTACACCTAACCCTACCCCTACCCCTAACTGTAACCCTAACACTATCCCTAACCCTAACCCTAACCCTAACCCTAACTCTAGCCCTAACCCTACCACTAACCCTAATCCTAACCCTAACAATACACCTAACAGACACCCAAACCCTAACCCTAACCCTGCAGCCAACGCTAACCCTACCCCTAAACCTAACCCTAACCCTAACCCCAAACCTACACCTAACCCTAACCCTACCCCTAACCCTACCCCTAACCCTAACCATAACCCTAACCTTAACCCTACCCCTAACCCTAACCCTAACTCTACCCCTACCCCTACCCCTACCCCTAACCCTAAACCTAAACCTAACCCTAGCCAAAACCCCAACCCTAACCATAACCCTAACCCTAACCCTAACCCTAACCCTACTCCAAAACCTAACCCTACGCCTAAACCCAACCCTAACCCTAAGCCTACACCTACCCCTACCCCTAACCCTAACCCTAACCCCACCCCTACCACTACCCCTAACCCGAACCCTAACCCTAATCCTAACCCTACAACTACCGCTACCCCTACACCTAGCCCTAACCCTCCCCCTCCCCCTCCCCCTAAACCTAACCTTAAACCTACCCCTACACCTACACCTACCCCTAACCCTAACCCTAACCCTAAACCTAACCCTAACCCTAAACCTAGCCCTAGCCCTAACCCTAAACTTAACCCTAACCCTAGCCATAACCATAGCTCTAACCCTAACTGTAACCCTAGCTCTAGCCCTAGCCCTAACCCTAAGCCTAACCCTAACCCTAACTCAACCCCTAACCCTAACCCTAACGCTAACCCTAACCCTAACCCTACACATACCCCTACCCCTAAACCTACCCCTACCCCTAACCCTAACCCTAACCCTAACACTAACCCTACTCCTAACGCTAACCCTACCCCTATCCCTAACACTAACTGTAACCCGAACCCTATCCCTAAAACCCTAACCCTAATCCTAACCCTAACCCTAAACCTAACCCTTAACCTAGCCCTAGCACTAAACCTAACCCTAACCCTAGCCCTAACACTAACCCTAACCCTAACCCTACCACACCCCTAACCATACCCCTAACCCTAGCCCTAACTCAAACCCTAAACCTACCCCTACCCCTACCCCTAACCCTAACCTAACCCTAACCCTAACCCTACTCTTACCCCTAACCCTAACCCTAACCCTACCCCTATCCCTAACCCTAACCCTAACCCTACCCTTACACCTAACCCTAACCCTAACCCTAACCCTAGCCCTAGCCCTAACAATAACCCTAATCCTAACCCTAACCCTAATCCTATCCCTAATCCTAAATCTACCCCTACCCATAACCGTACCCCTAACCCTAACATTACACCTGCGACTAACCCTTAGCCTAAACCTAACCCTACCCCTAACCCTAGCCCTAACCCTAAACCTAACCCTAATCGTAACCCTAACCCTAACTCTAACCCTAACACTACCACTAACCCTAATTCTAACTCTAACTATACCCCTAACCGAAACCCTAACCCTAACCACATCCCTACAGCCAACGCTAACCCTACCCCTAAACCTAACCCTAACCCTAACCCAAAATCTACCCCTAACCCTAACCCTAAACCTAACCATACCCCTAACCCTAATCCTAACCCTAAACCTAACCTTAACCCTACCCCTACCCCTACCCCTAACCCCTAACCCTAACCCTAACACTATCCCTAACCCTAACCCTAACCCTAACAATACCCATAACCGACACCCTAACCCTAACCCTATCCCTACAGCCAACGCTAACCCTACCCCTAAACCTAACCCTAACCCTAACCCCAAATCTACCCCTAACCCTAACCCTAACCCTAACCCTACCCCTAAACCTACCCATAACCCTAACCTTAACCCTACCCCTAACCCTAACCCTAGCCCTAAACCTACCCCTAACCCTATCCCTACCCCTACCCCTACCCCTACCCCTAAATGTAACCCTAAATCTACCCCTACACCTACCCCTAACCCTAACAAAAACCCTAACCCTAACCCTAATCCTATCCCTAATCCTAAACCGACCCCTATGCCTACCCCTACCCCTAACCCTAACAATACCCCTGCCACTAACCCTAATCCTAACCCTAACCCTACCCATAACTCTTACCCTAACCCTAACCTAACCCTAACCCTACGCTTATCCATAACCCTAACCCTAACCCTAGCTCTAGCCCTAACTATAACCCTAAACCTAACCCTAATCCTTTCCCTAATCCTAAACCTACCCCTACCCCTACCCCTACCCTAACCCTAACAATACACCTGCCACTAACCCTAACCATAACCCTAACCCTAACATTACCCCTAACCGACACCCTAACCCTAACCCTATCCCTACAGCCAACGCTAACCCTACCCCTAAACCTAACCCTAACCCTAACCCCAAATCTACCCCTAACCCTAACCCTAACCCTACCCCTAACCCTACCCCTACCCCTACCCCTAACCCTAACCCTAACCTTAATCCTACCCCTACCCCTAACCCTAACCCTAACCCTACCCCTACCCCTAACTCTAACCCTAACACTATCCCTAACCCTAACCTTAACCCTAACTCTAGACCTAACCCTACCACTAACCCTAATTCTAACCCTAACAATACCCCTAACCGACACCCTAACCCTAACCCTATCCCTGCAGCCTACGGTAACCCTACCCCTAAACCTAACCCTAACCCTAACCCCAAATCTACCCCTAACTCCAAACCTAACCCTAACCCTACACCTAACCCTAAACCTAACCCTAATCTTAACCCTACCCCTAACCCTAACCCTAACCCTACCCCTAAACCTACTCCTAACCCTAAACCTAACCCTACCCCTACCCCTAACCCTAAATGCAACCCTAAATCTACCCCTACCCCTACCCCTACCCCTAAACCTACCCCTACACCTAGCCCTAACCATACCCCTAACCCTAACAAAAAACCTAACCCTAACCCTAACCCTAGCCCTAGCCCTAACTCTAAACCTACCCCTACCCCTACCCCTACCCCTACCCCTACCCCTAACCCTACCCCTACCCCTAACCCTACCCCTAACCCTACCCCTACCCCTAACCCTACCCCTACCCCTAACACTAAACCTACCCCTAACCCTAACCATAACCGTAGAACTAGCCTACACGTAACCCTAACCCTAATCCTTACCCTAACCCTAACCCAAACCCTAACCCTACCCTAGCCCTAACCATAACCCTAACCATAACCCTATCGCTAACCCTAGCCCTACCCCTAACACTATCCCTATCCCTAACCCAACCCTAACCCTAAGTCTACCCCTAACCCTAGCCCAAGCCCTAGTCCTAAACCTAACCATAACCCTAGCGCTAGCCCTAACCCTAAACCTAACCCAACCCTACCCCTACCCCTACCCCTACCACTAACCCTAACCCTAACCCCACCCCTACGCCTAATCCTAAATCTAACCGTCACCCTAACACCAACCCTACCCCTACCCCTAACCCGAACCCTACACCTAAAGCTACCCCTACCCCTAACACTAACACTAAACCTACCCTTAACCGTAACCCTAACCCTAAACCTAACCCTACTCCTAACTGTAACCCTAACCCTAACCCTAACCCTACCCCTATCCCTAACCCTAACCCTAACCCTAATCCTACCCCTCACTCTAACCCAAACCCTAACCCTAACCCTACCCTTAACTCTAAACCTAACCCTAACCCTAAACCTACCCCTAAACCTAAGCCTAACCCTAACCCTACCCCTAACCGTAACCCTAACCCTACACCTAAACCTAACTCTTCCCCTAACGCTAACCCTAACCCTAAACCTACCCCTAGCCCTAACCCTAACCCTAACCCTACCCCTAAACCTATCCCTAACCCTAACCCTAAACCTAGCCCTAGCCCTAACCCTAACCTTAACCTAACCCTAGCCCTAGCCATAGCCCTAACCCTAACTGTAACCCTAGCACTAGCGCTAACCCTAAGCCTAACCCTAACCCTAACTCTACCCCTAACCCTAACCCTAACCCTTATCCTAACCCTACACTACACCTACCCCTACACCTACCCCAATCCCTACCACAAACCCTACCCCTACACCTAAACCTACCCCTACCCCTAACCCTAACCCCTACCCCTAACCCTAGCCCTAGCCCTAACAATAACCCTAACCCTAATCCTAAACCTACCCCTACCCCTACCCCTACCCCTAACCCTAACAATACCCCTGCCACTAACCCTTTCCCTAACCCTAACCCTAACCCTACCCCTACACGTAACCCTAACCCTAACTCTAACCCTCACCCTACCCCTCAGCCTAAACCTAACGCTAACTATACCCCTAACCGTAACCCTAACCCTAACCCTAAACCCACCCGGACCCCTAACCCTATCCCTAACCCTAACCCAACCCCTAACCCTAACCCTAACCCTAACCTTAACCCTACCCCTACCCCTAACCCTAACCCTAACCCTAACCCTAACCCTAAACCTACCCCTAACCCTACCCCTAACACTAAACCTAAATCTCACCCTACCCCTACCCCTACCCCTAACCTTAACCATAGCCCAAACCCTAACCCTAACCCTACCCCTACCCCTACCCCTACCGCTAACCCTAACCCTAACCCTACCTCTACCTCTACACCTGCCCCTAACCCTAACCATACCCCTAACCCTAACCCACACCCACCGCTACCCCTACACCTACCCCTAAACCTAACCCTAATCCTACCCCTTACGCTAACCCTAAACCTAACCCTAACCCTACCCCTAACCCTAATCCTAACCCTAACCCTACCCCTACCCCTAACCGTAACCCTAACCCTAACTCTAACCCTAACCATACACCTAAACCTAACTCTTCCCCAAACGTTACCCCTAAACCTAAACCTACCCCTAGCACTAACCCTAACCCAAACCCTAACCCTACCCCTACCCCTAACGCTACCTCTAACCTAACCCTAAACCTATCCCTAACCCTAACCCTAAACCTAGCCCTAGCCCTAACCCTAAACTTAACCATAATCCTAGCGCTAGCCATAGCCCTAATCCTAACTGTAACCCTAGCACTAGCGCTAACCCTAAGCCTAACCCTAACCATAACTCTACCCCTAACCCTAACCCTAACCCTTATCCTAACCCTAAACCTACACATACCACTACACCTACCCCAATCCCTACCGCTAACCCTACCCCTACCCCTAAACCTACCCGTACCCCTAACCCTAACCCCTACCCCTAACCCTAACCCTAGCCCTAGCCCTAAAAATAACCCTAACCCTAATCCTAAACCTACCCTTACCCCTACCCCTACCCCTAACCCTAACAATACCCCTGCCACTAACCCTTACCCTAACCCTAACCCTAACCCTAACCCTATCCCTACACGTAACCCTAACCCTAACTCTAACCCTAACCCTACCCCTAAGCCTAACCCTAACGCTAACTATACCCCTAACCGTAACTCTAACCCTAAACCCACCCCTACCCCTAACCCTATCCCTAACCCAAACCCAACCCCAACCCTAACCCTAACCCTGACCTTAACCCTAACCCTAACCCTAACCCTAACCCTACCCCTAACCCTAACCCTAAACCTACCCCTAACCCTACCCCTAACCCTAAACCTAAATCTCACCCTACCCCTACCCCTACCCCTAACCTTAACCATAGCCCAAAACCTAACCCTAACCCTACCCCTACCCCTACCCCTACCGCTAACCCTAACCCTAACCCTACCTCTACCTCTACACCTGCCCCTAACCCTAACCATACCCCTAACCCTAACCCACACCCACCGCTACCCCTACACCTACCCCTAAACCTTACCCTAATCCTACCCCTTACACTAACCCTAACCCTAACCCTAACCCTACCCCTAAACCTAATCCTAACCCTAACACTACCCTTAACCGTAACCCTAACCCTAACTCTAATCCTAACCCTACCTCTAACAATACCCCTAACCCTAACAATACCCCTAACCGTAAGCCTAACCCTAACCCTAACCCTACCCCTACCCCTTAACTGTAACCCTAACTCTAACCCTAACCCTAACAATACCCCTGCCACTAACCCTAACCCTAACCCTAACCCTAACCCTACCCCTACCCCTAACTCTTACCCTAACCCTAACCCAACCCTAACCCTAAACCTATACTTACCCCTAACCCTAACCCTAACCCTAGCCCTAGCCCTAACCTTATCCCTACCCCTAACCCTAAACCTAACCCTAACCCTAAACCTACCCCTAACCCTAACCCTAACCCTACCCCTACCCCTACCCCTAAATGTAACCCTAAATCTACCCCTACCCCTAACCCTAACCCTAAACATAACCCTACCCCTACCCCTAACCCTACCCCTAACCCTAACAAAAACCCTAACCCTAACCCTAATCCTATCCCTAATCCTAAAACTACCCCTACGCCTACCCCTACCCCTAACCCTAACAATACCCCTGCCACTAACCCTAATCCTAAACCTAACCCTAACCCTACCCATAACTCTTACCCTAACCAAAACCTAACCCTAACCCTACCCTTACCCCTAACCCTAACCCTAACCCTAGCCCTAGCCCTAACTATAACCCTAAACCTAACCCTAATCCTATCCCTAATCCTAAACGTACCCCTACCCCAACCCCTACCCGTAACCCTAACAATACCCCTGCCACTAACCCTAACGCTAACCCTAACCCTAACCCTAACCCTACCCTAACTCTTACCCTAACACTAACACTAACCCTACCCCTAACCCTAGCCCTAATCCTAAACCTACCCCTAACCATAACCCTAAGCCTAACTCTAACGCTAACCCTACCACTAACCCTAATTCTAACCCTAACTATACCCCTAACCGAAACCCTAACCCTAACCCTATCCCTACAGCCAACGCTAACCCTACCCCTAAACCTAACCCTAACCCTAACCCTAACCCTAACCCTAACCCTAACCCTAACCCCAAATCTACCCCTAACCCTAACCCTAACCCTAACCCTACCCCTACCCTAACCCTAACCCTAACCTTAACCCTACCCCTACCCCTAACCCTAACCCTACCCCTACCCCTAATTCTAAGCCTAACACTACCCCTAACCCTAACCCTAACACTAACTCTAGCCCTAACCCTACCACTAACCCTAATCCTAACCCTAACAATACCCCTAACCGACACCCTAACCCTAACCCTATCCCTGCAGCCAACGCTAAACCTACCCCTAAACCTAACCCTAACACTAACCCCAAATCTACCCCTAACCAAAACCCTAACCCTAACCCTACCCCTAACCCTAACCATAACCCTAACCTTAACCCTACCCCTAACACTAACCCTAACTCTACCCCTAACCGTCAACCTAACCCTACCCCTACCCCTACCCCTAAATGTAACCCTAAATCTACCCCTACCCCTACCCCTACCCCTACCCCTACCCCTAACCATACCCCTAACGCTAACAAAACCCTAACTCTAACCCTAACCCTAGCCCTAGCCCTAACTCTAAGCCTAACCCTACCCCTACCCCTAACCCTAAATACAACCCTAAATATACCCCTACTCCTACCCCTACCCCTAAACCTACCCCTACCCCTAGCCCTAACCATACCCCTAACCCTAACAAAAAACCTAACCCTAACACTAACCCTAGCCCTAGCCCTAACTCTAAACCTACCCCTACCCCTACCCCTACCCCTACCCCTACCCCTAACCCTACCCCTACCCCTACCCCTACACCTAACCCTACCCCTACCCCTAACCCTACCCCTACCCCTAACACTAAACCTACCCCTAACCCTAACCATAACCGTAGAACTAGCCCTAAACCTAACCCTACACGTAACCCTAACCCTAATCCTTACCCTAACCCTAACCCAAACCCTAACCCTACCCTAGCCCTAACCATAACCCTAACCATAACCCTATCGCTAACCCTAGCCCTACCCCTAACACTATCCCTATCCCTAACCCAACCATAACCCTAACTCTACCCCTAACCCTAGCCCAAGCCCTAGTCCTAAACCTAACCATAACCCTAGCGCTAGTCCTAACCCTAAACCTAACCCAACCCTACCCCTACCCCTACCCCTACCACTAACCCTAACCCTAACCCCACCCCTACGCCTAATCCTAAATCTAACCGTCACCCTAACACCAACCCTACCCCTACCCCTAACCCGAACCCTACACCTAAAGCTACCCCTACCCCTAACACTAACACTAAACCTACCCTTAACCGTAACCCTAACCCTAAACCTAACCCTACTCCTAACTGTAACCCTAACCCTAACCCTAACCCTACCCCTATCCCTAACCCTAACCCTAACCCTAAGCCTACCCCTCACTCTAACCCAAACCCTAACCCTAACCCTACCCTTAACTCTAAACCTAACCCTAACCCTAAACCTACCCCTAAACCTAAGCCTAACCCTAACCCTACCCCTAACCGTAACCCTAACCCTACACCTAAACCTAACTCTTCCCCTAACGCTAACCCTAACCCTAAACCTACCCCTAGCCCTAACCCTAACCCTAACCCTACCCCTAAACCTATCCCTAACCCTAACCCTAAACCTAGCCCTAGCCCTAACCCTAACCTTAACCTAACCCTAGCCCTAGCCATAGCCCTAACCCAAACTGTAACCCTAGCACTAGCGCTAACCCTAAGCCTAACCCTAACCCTAACTCTACCCCTAACCCTAACCCTAACCCTTATCCTAACCCTACACCTACACCTACCCCTACACCTACCCCAATCCCTACCACAAACCCTACCCCTACACCTAAACCTACCCCTACCCCTAACCCTAACCCCTACCCCTAACCCTAGCCCTAGCCCTAACAATAACCCTAACCCTAATCCTAAACCTACCCCTACCCCTACCCCTACCCCTAACCCTAACAATACCCCTGCCACTAACCCTTTCCCTAACCCTAACCCTAACCCTACCCCTACACGTAACCCTAACCCTAACTCTAACCCTCACCCTACCCCTCAGCCTAAACCTAACGCTAACTATACCCCTAACCGTAACCCTAACCCTAACCCTAAACCCACCCGGACCCCTAACCCTATCCCTAACCCTAACCCAACCCCTAACCCTAACCCTAACCCTAACCTTAACCCTACCCCTACCCCTAACCCTAACCCTAACCCTAACCCTAACCCTAACCCTAAACCTACCCCTAACCCTACCCCTAACACTAAACCTAAATCTCACCCTACCCCTACCCCTACCCCTAACCTTAACCATAGCCCAAACCCTAACCCTAACCCTACCCCTACCCCTACCCCTACCGCTAACCCTAACCCTAACCCTACCTCTACCTCTACACCTGCCCCTAACCCTAACCATACCCCTAACCCTAACCCACACCCACCGCTACCCCTACACCTACCCCTAAACCTAACCCTAATCCTACCCCTTACGCTAACCCTAAACCTAACCCTAACCCTACCCCTAACCCTAATCCTAACCCTAACCCTACCCCTAACCGTAACCCTAACCCTAACTCTAACCCTAACCATACACCTAAACCTAACTCTTCCCCAAACGTTACCCCTAAACCTAAACCTACCCCTAGCACTAACCCTAACCCAAACCCTAACGCTACCCCTACCCCTAACGCTACCTCTAACCTAACCCTAAACCTATCCCTAACCCTAACCCTAAACCTAGCCCTAGCCCTAACCCTAAACTTAACCATAATCCTAGCGCTAGCCATAGCCCTAACCCTAACTGTAACCCTAGCACTAGCGCTAACCCTAAGCCTAACCCTAACCATAACTCTACCCCTAACCCTAACCCTAACCCTTATCCTAACCCTAAACCTACACATACCACTACACCTACCCCAATCCCTACCGCTAACCCTACCCCTACCCCTAAACCTACCCGTACCCCTAACCCTAACCCCTACCCCTAACCCTAACCCTAGCCCTAGCCCTAAAAATAACCCTAACCCTAATCCTAAACCTACCCTTACCCCTACCCCTACCCCTAACCCTAACAATACCCCTGCCACTAACCCTTACCCTAACCCTAACCCTAACCCTAACCCTATCCCTACACGTAACCCTAACCCTAACTCTAACCCTAACCCTACCCCTAAGCCTAACCCTAACGCTAACTATACCCCTAACCGTAACTCTAACCCTAAACCCACCCCTACCCCTAACCCTATCCCTAACCCAAACCCAACCCCAACCCTAACCCTAACCCTGACCTTAACCCTAACCCTAACCCTAACCCTAACCCTAACCCTACCCCTAACCCTAACCCTAAACCTACCCCTAACCCTACCCCTAACCCTAAACCTAAATCTCACCCTACCCCTACCCCTACCCCTAACCTTAACCATAGCCCAAAACCTAACCCTAACCCTACCCCTACCCCTACCCCTACCGCTAACCCTAACCCTAACCCTACCTCTACCTCTACACCTGCCCCTAACCCTAACCATACCCCTAACCCTAACCCACACCCACCGCTACCCCTACACCTACCCCTAAACCTTACCCTAATCCTACCCCTTACACTAACCCTAACCCTAACCCTAACCCTACCCCTAAACCTAATCCTAACCCTAACACTACCCTTAACCGTAACCCTAACCCTAACTCTAATCCTAACCCTACCTCTAACAATACCCCTAACCCTAACAATACCCCTAACCGTAAGCCTAACCCTAACCCTAACCCTACCCCTACCCCTTAACTGTAACCCTAACTCTAACCCTAACCCTAACAATACCCCTGCCACTAACCCTAACCCTAACCCTAACCCTAACCCTACCCCTACCCCTAACTCTTACCCTAACCCTAACCCAACCCTAACCCTAAACCTATACTTACCCCTAACCCTAACCCTAACCCTAGCCCTAGCCCTAACCTTATCCCTACCCCTAACCCTAAACCTAACCCTAACCCTAAACCTACCCCTAACCCTAACCCTAACCCTACCCCTACCCCTACCCCTAAATGTAACCCTAAATCTACCCCTACCCCTAACCCTAACCCTAAACATAACCCTACCCCTACCCCTAACCCTACCCCTAACCCTAACAAAAACCCTAACCCTAACCCTAATCCTATCCCTAATCCTAAAACTACCCCTACGCCTACCCCTACCCCTAACCCTAACAATACCCCTGCCACTAACCCTAATCCTAAACCTAACCCTAACCCTACCCATAACTCTTACCCTAACCAAAACCTAACCCTAACCCTACCCTTACCCCTAACCCTAACCCTAACCCTAGCCCTAGCCCTAACTATAACCCTAAACCTAACCCTAATCCTATCCCTAATCCTAAACGTACCCCTACCCCAACCCCTACCCGTAACCCTAACAATACCCCTGCCACTAACCCTAACGCTAACCCTAACCCTAACCCTAACCCTACCCTAACTCTTACCCTAACACTAACACTAACCCTACCCCTAACCCTAGCCCTAATCCTAAACCTACCCCTAACCATAACCCTAAGCCTAACTCTAACGCTAACCCTACCACTAACCCTAATTCTAACCCTAACTATACCCCTAACCGAAACCCTAACCCTAACCCTATCCCTACAGCCAACGCTAACCCTACCCCTAAACCTAACCCTAACCCTAACCCTAACCCTAACCCTAACCCTAACCCTAACCCCAAATCTACCCCTAACCCTAACCCTAACCCTAACCCTACCCCTACCCTAACCCTAACCCTAACCTTAACCCTACCCCTACCCCTAACCCTAACCCTACCCCTACCCCTAATTCTAAGCCTAACACTACCCCTAACCCTAACCCTAACACTAACTCTAGCCCTAACCCTACCACTAACCCTAATCCTAACCCTAACAATACCCCTAACCGACACCCTAACCCTAACCCTATCCCTGCAGCCAACGCTAAACCTACCCCTAAACCTAACCCTAACACTAACCCCAAATCTACCCCTAACCAAAACCCTAACCCTAACCCTACCCCTAACCCTAACCATAACCCTAACCTTAACCCTACCCCTAACACTAACCCTAACTCTACCCCTAACCGTCAACCTAACCCTACCCCTACCCCTACCCCTAAATGTAACCCTAAATCTACCCCTACCCCTACCCCTACCCCTACCCCTACCCCTAACCATACCCCTAACGCTAACAAAACCCTAACTCTAACCCTAACCCTAGCCCTAGCCCTAACTCTAAGCCTAACCCTACCCCTACCCCTAACCCTAAATGCAACCCTAAATATACCCCTACTCCTACCCCTACCCCTAAACCTAACCCTACCCCTAGCCCTAACCATACCCCTAACCCTAACAAAAAACCTAACCCTAACACTAACCCTAGCCCTAGCCCTAACTCTAAACCTACCCCTACCCCTACCCCTACCCCTACCCCTACCCCTAACCCTACCCCTACCCCTACCC
>JANJXV010000259.1:942500-962500 GCA_024803745.1 Megascapheus bottae
ACCCAAACCCTAACCCTAACCCTGCAGCCAACGCTAACCCTACCCCTAAACCTAACCCTAACCCTAACCCCAAACCTACACCTAACCCTAACCCTACCCCTAACCCTACCCCTAACCCTAACCATAACCCTAACCTTAACCCTACCCCTAACCCTAACCCTAACTCTACCCCTACCCCTAACCCTACCCCTACCCCTAACCCTAAACCTACCCCTAACCCTAACCCTAACCCTAGCCCTAGCCCTAACCCTAACCCTATCCCTAACCCTAACCCTAATCCTAACCCTAACCCTAACCCTAACCCTACCCTAGCCCTAACCCTAACCCTAACCATAACCCTATCGCTAACCCTAACCCTACCCCTAACACTATCCCTAACCCTAACCCAACCCTAACCCTAAGTCTACCCCTAACCCTAGCCCAAGCCCTAGTCCTAAACCTAACCATAACCCTAGCGCTAGCCCTAACCCTAAACCTAACCCAATCCTACCCCTACCCCTACCCCTACCGCTAACCTTAACCCTAACCCTACTCCTACGCCTAATCCTAAACCTAACCGTCACCCTAACCCCAACCCTACCCCTACCCCTAACCCGAACCCTACACCTAAAGCTACCCCTACCCCTAACCCTAACACTAAACCTACCCTTAACCGTAACCCTAACCCTAAACCTAACCATACTCCTAACTGTAACCCTAACCCTAACCCTAACCCTAACCCTACCCCTATCCCTAACCCTAACCCTAACCCTAAGCCTACCCCTAACTCTAACCCAAACCCTAACCCTAACCCTACCCTTAACTCTAAACCTAACCCAAACCCTAACCCTACCCCTAAACCTAAGCCTAACCCTAACCCTACCCCTGACCGTAACCCTAACCCTAACTCTAACCCTAACCCTACACCTAAACCTAACTCTTCCCCTAACGCTACCCCTAACCCTAAACCTACCCCTACCCGTAACCCTAACCCAAACCCTAACCCTAACCCTAACCCTAATCTTAACCCTACCCCTAACCCTAACCCTACACCTAACCCTACCCCTACCCCTAACTGTAACCCTAACACTATCCCTAACCCTAACCCTAACCCTAACCCTAACTCTAGCCCTAACCCTACCACTAACCCTAATCCTAACCCTAACAATACACCTAACCGACACCCAAACCCTAACCCTAACCCTGCAGCCAACGCTAACCCTACCCCTAAACCTAACCCTAACCCTAACCCCAAACCTACACCTAACCCTAACCCTACCCCTAACCCTAACCATAACCGTAACCTTAACCCTACCCCTAACCCTAACCCTAACTCTACCCCTACCCCTAACCCTACCCCTACCCCTACCCCTAACCCTACCCCTACCCGTAACCCTAACCCAAACCCTAACCCTAACCCTACCCCTAACGCTATCTCTAACCTAAACCTAAACCTAACCCTAACCCTACCCCTAAACCTATCCCTAACCCTAACCCTAAACCTAGCCCTAGCCCTAACCCTAAACTTAGCCATAACCCTAGCCCTAGCCATAGACCTAACCCTAACTGTAACCCTAGCACTAGCGCTAACCCTAACCCTAACCCTAACCCTACCCCTAACTCTTACCCCAACCCTAACCTAACCCTAACCCTAACCCTAACCCTATACTTACCCCTAACCCTAACCCTAGCCCTAGCCATAACCTTAACCCTACCCCTACCCCTAACCCTAACCCTAACCCTAAACCTACCCCTAACCCTACACCCACCGCTACACCTACACCTACCCCTAAACCTAACCCTAATCCTACCCCTACCACTAACGCTAACGCTAACCCTAACCCTAACACTACCCCTAACCCTAATCCTAGCCCTAACCTACCGCTAACCGTAACCCTAATCCTAACTCTAATCCTAACCTTACCCCTAACAATAACCCTAACCCTAACAATACCCCTAACCGTAACCGTAACCCTAACCCTACCCCTACCCCTACCCCTACCCCTACCCATACCGCTAACCCTAATCCTAACCCTAACCCTAGCCCTAGCCTTAACCCTAAACCTAACCCTAACCCTACCCCTAACCCTAACCCCAACCCCAACCCTAACCCTACCCCTAACCCTACACCTAACCCTAACCCTACCCCTATCCCTACCCCTACCCCTAGACCTAACCCTAACCCTAACCCTACCCCTAACCCTAACCCTAACCCTAACCCAAACCCTAACCCTAACCCTACCCTTAACACTAACCCTACCCTAACCCTACCCCTAACCCTAATCCTAACCCTAACCCTACCCCTAATCGTAAGCCTCACCCTAACCCTAACCCTACCCTTAACTCTAACCCTAACCCTACCCCTAACGCTAACCCTAACCCTAAACCTACCCCTTAACCGTAACCCTAACTCTAACTCTAACCCTAACCCTACCCCTAAACCTAACCCTTCCCCTAACTCTACACCTAACCCTAACCCTAACCCTAACCCTAACCCTAATTCTAACCCTAACCCTACACCTACCACTAACCCTACCCCTACCTCTACCCATAAACCTACCCCTACCCCTACCCCTACACCTACTCCTAACCCTAACCCCTACCCCTACCCCTAACCCTATCCCTAGCCCTAGCCCTAACAATAATCCTAACCCTAACCCTAAACCTAACCCTAATCCTAATCCTAAACCTACCCCTAACCCTACCCCTAACCCTAACCCTAACAATACCCCTGCCACTAACCCTAACCCTAACCCTAACTCTAACCCTAACCCTAACCCTACCCTAGCCCTAACCCTAACCCTAACCATAACCCTATCGCTAACCCTAACCCTACCCCTAACACTATCCCTAACCCTAACCCAACCCTAACCCTAAGTCTACCCCTAACCCTAGCCCAAGCCCTAGTCCTAAACCTAACCATAACCCTAGCGCTACCCCTAACCCTAAACCTAACCCAATCCTACCCCTACCCCTACCCCTACCGCTAACCCTAACCCTAACCCTGCTCCTACGCCTAATCCTAAACCTAACCGTCACCCTAACCCCAACCCTACCCCTACCCCTAACCCGAACCCTACACCTAAAGCTACCCCTACCCCTAACCCTAACACTAAACCTACCCTTAACCGTAACCCTAACCCTAAACCTAACCATACTCCTAACTGTAACCCTAACCCTAACCCTAACCCTAACCCTACCCCTATCCCTAACCCTAACCCTAACCCTAAGCCTACCCCTAACTCTAACCCAAACCCTAACCCTAAACCTACCCTTAACTCTAAACCTAACCCTAACCCTAACCCTACCCCTAAACCTAAGCCTAACCCTAACCCTACCCCTGACCATAACCCTAACCCTAACTCTAACCCTAACCCTACACCTAAACCTAACTCTTCCCCTAACGCTACCCCTAACCCTAAACCTACCCCTACCTGTAACCCTAACCCAAACCCTAACCCTAACCCTACCCCTAACGCTATCTCTAACCTAAACCTAAACCTAACCCTAACCCTACCCCT
Source organism: Megascapheus bottae (assembly GCA_024803745.1). Lineage (NCBI taxonomy): Eukaryota > Metazoa > Chordata > Mammalia > Rodentia > Geomyidae > Megascapheus > Megascapheus bottae. Next base: position 946,001 of record JANJXV010000259.1, read on the forward strand.
AAACCTATCCCTAACCCTAACCCTAAACCTAGCCCTAGCCCTAACCCTAAACTTAGCCATAACCCTAGCCCTAGCCATAGACCTAACCCTAACTGTAACCCTAGCACTAGCGCTAACCCTAACCCTAACCCTAACCCTACCCCTAACTCTTACCCCAACCCTAACCTAACCCTAACCCTAACCCTAACCCTATACTTACCCCTAACCCTAACCCTAGCCCTAGCCATAACCTTAACCCTACCCCTACCCCTAACCCTAACCCTAACCCTAAACCTACCCCTAACCCTACACCCACCGCTACACCTACACCTACCCCTAAACCTAACCCTAATCCTACCCCTACCACTAACGCTAACGCTAACCCTAACCCTAACACTACCCCTAACCCTAATCCTAGCCCTAACCTACCGCTAACCGTAACCCTAATCCTAACTCTAATCCTAAACTTACCCCTAACAATAACCCTAACCCTAACAATACCCCTAACCGTAACCGTAACCCTAACCCTACCCCTACCCCTACCCCTACCCCTACCCATACCGCTAACCCTAATCCTAACCCTAACCCTAGCCCTAGCCTTAACCCTAAACCTAACCCTAACCCTACCCCTAACCCTAACCCCAACCCCAACCCTAACCCTACCCCTAACCCTACACCTAACCCTAACCCTACCCCTATCCCTACCCCTACCCCTAGACCTAACCCTAACCCTACCCCTAACCCTAACCCTAACCCTAACCCAAACCCTAACCCTAACCCTACCCTTAACACTAACCCTACCCTAACCCTACCCCTAACCCTAATCCTAACCCTAACCCTACCCCTAATCGTAAGCCTCACCCTAACCCTAACCCTACCCTTAACTCTAACCCTAACCCTACCCCTAACGCTAACCCTAACCCTAAACCTACCCCTTAACCGTAACCCTAACTCTAACTCTAACCCTAACCCTACCCCTAAACCTAACCCTTCCCCTAACTCTACACCTAACCCTAACCCTAACCCTAACCCTAATTCTAACCCTAACCCTACACCTACCACTAACCCTACCCCTACCTCTACCCATAAACCTACCCCTACCCCTACCCCTACACCTACTCCTAACCCTAACCCCTACCCCTACCCCTAACCCTATCCCTAGCCCTAGCCCTAACAATAATCCTAACCCTAACCCTAAACCTAACCCTAATCCTAATCCTAAACCTACCCCTAACCCTACCCCTAACCCTAACCCTAACAATACCCCTGCCACTAACCCTAACCCTAACCCTAACTCTAACCCTAACTCTAACCCTAACCCTAACCCTAACCCTAACCCTAACCCTACCCCTAACCCTAACCCTAACCCTACCCCTATACGTAACCCTAACCCTTACCCCAACCCTATCCCTACCCCTAACCCTAACCCTAACCCTAACCCTAACCCTACACCTACCGCTACCCCTACACCTAGCCCTAACCGTACCCCTACCCCTACCCCTAACCGTACCCCTAAACCTAACCCTAAAACTACCCCTACCTCTACACCTACCCATAACCCTAACCCTAACACTAACACTAACCATAAACCTAGCCCTAGCCCTAACCGTAAACTTAACCCTAACCCTAGCCATAGCCATAGCTCTAACCCTAACTGTAACCCTAGCACTAGCCCTAACCCTAAGCCTAAACCTAACCCTAACTCTACCCCTAACCCTAACCCTAACGCTAATCCTAACCCTAACCGTACATGTACCCCTACCCCAAACCCTACCCCTACCCCAAACCCTACCCCTACCCCAAACCCTAACCCTAACTCTAACCCTACGCCTAACGCTAACCTAACCACTATCCCTAACCCTAACCCTAACCTGAACCCTAACCCTAAAACCCTAACCCTAATCCTAACCCTAACCCTAAACCTAACCCTTAACCTAGCCCTAGCACTAAACCTAACCCTAACCCTAGACCTAACCCTAACCCTAGCCCTAGACCTAACCCTAACCCTAACCCTAACCCTTCCATACCCCTAACCATACCCCTAACCCTACCCCTAACTCAAACCCTAAACCTACCCCTAACCCTACCTCTACCCCTAACCCTAACCCTAACCCTAACCCTACCCCTAAACCTATCAATACCCCTACACCTACCCGTACTGCTAACCCTAACCCTAACCCTACACCTACCCCTAATCCTAACCCTAACCGTCACCCTAACCCTAACCCTACCCCTAACCTTACCCCTAACCCTAAATCTAACCCTACACCTAAAGCTACCCCTACCCCTAACCCTAAACCTAATCCTACCCTTAACCCTACACCTAACCCTAACTCTACCCCTAACTTTAACCCTAACCCTAATTCTAACCCTAACCCTAACCCTACCCCTACCGCTAACTCTAACCCTAACCCTAACCGCAACCCTACCCCTAACCCTAACCCTAACCCTAACCCTACCCCTACCCCTAACTATAACCCTAACTCTAACCCTAACCCTACCCCTAACGGTTACCCTAACCCTAACCTTAAACCTAAGCCTAACCCTACCCCTAAACCTAACCCTAGCCCTAACCCTAGCCCTAACCCTAAACCTACCCCTAACCGTAACCCCTACCCCTAGACCTAACCCTACCCCTAACCCTACCCCTAACCCTACCCCTAACCCTACCCAAACCCTAACCCTTACCGTACCCCTACTCCTACCCCTACCCCTACCCCTAACCCTAACCCTACCCTTAACTCTAACCCTGGCATAACCCTACCCCTAACCAAACGCCTAATCGTAACCCTAACCCTAACTCTAACCCTAACCCTACCCCTAAACCTAACCCTTCCCATAACGCTACCCCTAAACCTAAACCTACCCCTAACCCAAACCCTAACCCTACCCCTACCCCTAACCCTAACCATTCCCCTAAAGCTACCTCTAACCCTAACCCTAACCCTAACCCTACACCTACCCCTAACCATAACCCTAAACCTAACCCGACTCGTAACGCTAACCCTAAACCTAAACCTAAACCTAGCCCTAACCCCAACCCTAACCCTAACCATAACCCTAACCCTAAACCTACCCCAACCCTAACCCTACTCCAAACCCTAAACCTACCCCTAAACCCCAACCCTCACCCTAAACCTACACCTACCCCTAACCCTAACCCTAACCCTAACCCTAACCCTAACCCTAACCCTAACCCTACACCTACCGCTACCCCTACCCCTAACCCTAACCCTACCCCTACCCCTACCCCTAAACCTAACCCTAAACCTACCCCTACACCTACACCTACCGATAACCCTAACCTAACCCTAAAACTAACCCTAAACCTAGCCCTAGCCCTAACCCTAAACTTAACCCTAACCCTAGCCATAGCCATAGCTCTAACCCTAACTGTATCCCTAGCCCTAGCCCTAACCCTAAGCCTAAGCCTAACCCTACCCCTACCCCTACCCCTACCCCTACCCCTAACCCTAACCCTAACCCTACTCCTAACGCTAACCCTACCCCTATCCCTAACCCTAACTGTAACCCGAACCCTAACACTAAAACCCTAACCCTAATCCTAACCCTAACCCTCAACGTAACCCTTAAACTAGCCCTAGCACTAAACCTAACATTAACCCTAGCCCTAACCCTAACCCTAGCCCTAGGCCTAACCCTAACCCTAACCCTAACCCTACCCCTAACCTTACCCCTAACCCTAAATCTAACCCTACACCTAAAGCTACCCCTACCCCTAACCCTAAACCTAATCCTACCCTTAACCCTACACCTAACCCTAACCCTACCCCTAACTTTAACCCTAACCCTAATCCTAACCCTAACCCTAACCCTACCCTAACCCTAATCCTAACCCCAACACTAACCCTAACCCTAACCCTAACCCTAACCCTAACCCTAAACCCCTAATCGTAACCCTAACCCTAACTCTAACCCTAACCCTACCCCTAAACCTAACCCTTCCCATAACGCTACGCCTAAACCTAAACCTACCCCTAACACAAACCCTAACCTTACCCCTACCCCTAACCCTAACCATTCCCCTAAATGTACCTCTAACCCTAACCCTAACCCTAAACCTACACCTACCCCTAACCATAACCCTAAACCTAACCCGACTCCTAACGCTAACCCTAAACCTAAACCTAACCCTAGCCCTAACCCCAACCCTAACCCTAACCATAACCCTAACCCTAAACCTACCCCAACCCTAACCCTACTCCAAACCCTAAACCTACCCCTAAACCCAACCCTCACCCTAACCCTACACCTATCCCTAACCCTAAACCTAAACCTAACCCTAACCCTACCCCTACCCCTAACCCTAACCCTAACCCTAACCCTACACCTACCGCTACCCCTACACCTAGCCCTAACACTACCCCTTCCCCTACCCCTAAACCTAACCCTAAACCTACCCCTACCCCTACACCTACCCATAACTCTACCCCTAACCCTAACAATACCCCTGCCACTAACCCTAACCCTAACCCTAACCCTACCCCTAAATCTTACTCTAACACTAACCCTAACCCTAATCCTACCCCTAACCCTAGCCCTAATCCTAACAATACCCCTGCCACTAACCCTAACCCTAACCCTAAACCAAACCCTTCCCCTAACTCTTACCCTAACCCTAACCTAACCCTAACCCTAACCCTACCCTTACCCCTAACCCTAACCCTAACCCTATCCCTAGCCCTAACAATAAACCTCATCCTAACACTAACCCTAATCCTATCCCTAATCCTAAACCTACCCCTACCCGTACCCCTAACCCTATCAATACCCCTGCGACTAACCCTTACCCTAACCCTAACCCTACCCCTAACCCTAGCCCTAACACTAACCCTACCCCTAACCCTAGCCCTAACCCTAAACCTACCCCTAACCGTAACCCTAATCATAACTCTAACCCTAACACTACCACTAACCCTAATTCTAACCCTAACTATACCCCTAACGAAACCCTAACCCTAACCATATCCCTACAGACAACGCTAACCCTACCCCTAAACCTAACCCTAACCCAAACCCAAAATCTACCCCTACCCCTAAACCTAACCCTAACAATACCCCTAACCGAACCCTAACCCTAAACCTAACCTTAACCCTACCCCTACCCATAACCCTAACCCTAACCCTAAACCTACCCCTAACTCTAACCCTAACACTATCCCTAACCCTAACCCTAACCCTAACAATACCCCTAACCGACACCCTAACCCTAACCCTATCCCTACAGCCAACGCTAACCCTACCCCTAAACCTAACCCTAACCCTAACCCCAAATCTACCCCTAACCCTAACCCTAACCCTAACCCTACCCCTAAACCTACCCATAACCCTAAACTTAACCCTACCCCTAACCCTAACCCTAACCCTAAACCTACCCCTAACCCTATCCCTAACCCTACCCCTACCCCTACCCCTAAATGTAACCCTAAATCTACCCCTACACCTACCCCTAACCCTACCCATAAGCCTACCCCTACCCCTACCCCTAACCCTACCCCTAACCTTAACAAAAACCCTAACCCTAACCCTAATCCTATCCTTAAACCTAAACCTACCCCTACGCCTACCCCTACCCCTAATCCTAACAATACCCCTGCCACTAACCCTAATCCTAACCCTAACCCTAACCCTACCCATAACTCTTACCCTAACCCTTACCTAACCCTAACCGTACCCTTACCGTTAACCCTAACCCTAACCCTAGCCCTAGCCCTAACTATAACCCTAAACCTAACCCTAATCCTATCCCTAATCCTAAACCTACCCCTACCCCTACCCCTAACCCTAACCCTAACAATACCCCTCCACTAACCCTAACCCTAACCCTAACCCTAACCCTACCCCTAAATCTTACTCTAACACTAACCCTAACCCTAACCCTACCCCTAACCCTAGCCCTAATCCTAAACCTACCCCTAACCATAACCCTAACCCTAAATCTAACCCTAACTCTACCACTAACCCTAATTCTAACCCTAACTATACCCCTAACCGAAACCCTAACCCTAACCCTATTCCTACAGCCAACGCTAACCCTACCCCTAAACCTAACCCTAACCCTAACCCCAAATCTACACCTAACCCTAACCCTAACCCTAACCCTACCCCTAACCCTAACCCTAACCCTAACCCTAATCTTAACCCTACCCCTAACCCTAACCCTACACCTAACCCTACCCCTACCCCTAACTGTAACCCTAACACTATCCCTAACCCTAACCCTAACCCTAACCCTAACTCTAGCCCTAACCCTACCACTAACCCTAATCCTAACCCTAACAATACACCTAACCGACACCCAAACCCTAACCCTAACCCTGCAGCCAACGCTAACCCTACCCTTAAACCTAACCCTAACCCTAACCCCAAACCTACACCTAACCCTAACCCTATCCCTAACCCTACCCCTAACCCTAACCATAACCCTAACCTTAACCCTACCCCTAACCCTAACCCTAACTCTACCCCTACCCCTAACCCTACCCCTACCCCTAACCCTAAACCTACCCCTAACCCTAACCCTAACCCTAGCCCTAACCCTAACCCTATCCCTAACCCTAACCCTAATCCTAACCCTAACCCTAACCCTAACCCTACCCTAGCCCTAACCCTAACCCTAACCATAACCCTATCGCTAACCCTAGCCCTACCCCTAACACTATCCCTATCCCTAACCCAACCCTAACCCTAAGTCTACCCCTAACCCTAGCCCAAGCCCTAGTCCTAAACCTAACCATAACCCTAGCGCTAGCCCTAACCCTAAACCTAACCCAACCCCACCCCTACCCCTACCCCTACCCCTACCACTAACCCTAACCATAACCCCACCCCTACGCCTAATCCTAAACCTAACCGTCACCCAAACACCAACCCTACCCCTACCCCTATCCCGAACCCTACACCTAAAGCTACCCCTAACCCTAACACTAACACTAAACCTACCCTTAACCGTAACCCTAACCCTAAACCTAACCCTACTCCTAACTGTAACCCTAACCCTAACCCTAACCCTACCCCTATCCCTAACCCTAACCCTAACCCTAAGCCTACACCTAACTCTAACCCAAACCCTAACCCTAACCCTACCCTTAACTCTAAACCTAACCCTAACCCTAAACCTACCCCTAAACCTAAGCCTAACCCTAACCCTACCCCTAACCGTAACCCTAACCCTACACCTAAACCTAACTCTTCCCCTAACGCTAACCCTAACCCTAAACCTACCCCTAGCCCTAACCCTAACCCTAACCCTACCCCTAAACCTATCCCTAACCCTAACCCTAAACTTAGCCCTAGCCCTAACCCTAACCTTAACGTAACCCTAGCCCTAGCCATAGCCCTAACCCTAACTGTAACCCTAGCACTAGCGCTAACCCTAAGCCTAACCCTAACCCTAACTCTACCCCTAACCCTAACCCTAACCTTATCCTAACCCTACACCTACACCTACCCCTACACCTACCCCAATCCCTACCACTAACCCTACCCCTACACCTAAACCTACCCCTACCCCTAACCCTAACCCCTACCCCTAACCCTAGCCCTAGCCCTAACAATAACCCTAACCCTAATCCTAAACCTACCCCTACCCCTACCCCTACCCCTAACCCTAACAATACCCCTGCCACTAACCCTTTCCCTAACCCTAACCCTAACCCTACCCCTACACGTAACCCTAACCCTAACTCTAACCCTCACCCTACCCCTCAGCCTAAACCTAACGCTAACTATACCCCTAACCGTAACCCTAACCCTAACCCTAAACCTACCCGTACCCCTAACCCTATCCCTAACCCTAACCCAACCCCTAACCCTAACCCTAACCCTAACCTTAACCCTACCCCTACCCCTAACCCTAACCCTAACCCTAAACCTGCCCCTAACCCTACCCCTAACACTAAACCTAAATCTCACCCTACCCCTACCCCTACCCCTAACCTTAACCATAGACCAAACCCTAACCCTAACCCTACCCCTACCCCTACCCCTACCCCTACCGCTAACCCTAACCCTAACCCTACCTCTACCTCTACACCTGCCCCTAACCCTAACCATACCCCTAACCCTAACCCACACCCACCGCTACCCCTACACCTACCCCTAAACCTAACCCTAATCCTACCCCTTACGCTAACCCTAAACCTAACCCTAACCCTACCCCTAACCCTAATCGTAACCCTAACCCTACCCCTAACCGTAACCCTAACCCTAACTCTAATCCTAACCCTACCCCTAACAATAACCCTAATCCTAACAATAACCCTAACCGTAACCCTAACCCTACCCCTAACTCTACCCCTACGACTTAACCGTAAACCTAACGCTAACCCTAACCCTAACCCTAGCCCTAGCCTTAACCCTAAACCTAACCCTATTCCTAACCCTAACCTACACCTAATGCTAACCCTAACCCTAACCCTAACCCTAACCCTATTCCTAACCCTAACCCTAACCCTATCCCTAACCCTAACCCTACCCCTACCCCTAACCCCACTCCAAACCCTAACCCTACCCCTAAACCCAACCCTAACCCTAACCCTACACCTACCCCTAACCCTAACCCTAACCCTAAGCCTACGCCTACCCCTAACGCTAACCCTACACCTAACGCTACCCCTACACCTAGCCCTAACCCTACCCCTACCCCTACACCTACCACTAAACTCTACCCTTAACTCTAAACCTAACCCTAACCCTAACCCTAACCCTAACCCTAACCCTAACCCTAACCCTAACTCCTACACCTACCCCTAACCCTAACCCTACTCCTAACCCTAACCCTACACCCACCGCTACCCCTACACCTACCCCTACACCTAACCCTAATCCTACCCCTAACCATAACCCTAACCCTAACTCTAATCCTAACCCTACCCCTGACAATAACCCTAACCCTAACAATAACCCTAACTGAAACCCTAACCCTAACCCTAACTCTAAACCTACGACTTAACCGTAACCCTAACGCTAACCCTAACCCTAACCCTAGCCCTAGCCTTAAACCTAAACCTAACCCTAACCCTACCCCTAACCCTAACCCCAACCCCAACCCTAATCCTACCCCTAACCCTACCCCTAACCCTAACCCTACCCCTATCCCTACCCCTACCCCTACACCTACCCCTAACCCTATCCCTAACCCTACCCCAAACCCTAAACTTTAACTTACACCTACCCCTAGCCCTAACCCTAACCCTAATCCTAAACCTAATGCTAAACCTACCACTACCCCTACACCTACCCCAACCCCTAACCCTACCCCTACCGCTACCACTACCCCTAACCCTAACCCTATTCCTAACCCTAACCCTATCCCTAACCCTAACCCTACCCTTAACTCTAACACTAACCCTACCCCTAAACCTAACCCTTCCCCTAACTCTACCCCTAACCCAAACCCTAACCCTAACCCTAACCCTACCCCTATCCCTAACCCTAACCCTAACCCTAACCCTACGCCTAACTCTAACCCTAAACCTAACCCTAACTCTACCCTTAACTCTAAACCTAACCCTAACCCTAACCCAACCCCTAAACCTAACCCTAAACCTAACCCTACCCCTAACAGTAACCCTAACCCTAACTATAACCCTAACCCTACCCCTAAACCTAACCATTCCCCTAACGCTACCCCTAACCCCAACTCTACCCCTAGCCCTAACCCTAACCCAAAGCCTTACCCTAACCCTAACCGTACCCCTAACGCTACCTCTAACCCTAACCCTACCCCTAACCCTAACCCTACCCTTAACCCTATCCCTAACCCTAACCCTAAACCTAGCCCTAGCCCTAACCCTAACTTTAACCCTAACCCTAGCCATAGCCATAGCCCTAGCCCTAACTGTAACCCTAGCACTAGCCCTAACCCTAAGCCTAACCCTAACCCTCACTCTACCCCTAACCACAAGCCTAACCCTAATCCTAACCCTAACCCTACACCTACCCCTACCCTACACCTATCCCTAACCCTAACCCTACCCCTACCCCAAACCTACCCCTACCCCTAACCCTAACCCTAACCCTAGCCCTAACAATAACCATAACCCTAACACTAACCCTAACCCTAATCCTGAACATACCCCTACCCCTACCCCTAACAATACCCCTGCCACTAACCCTTACTCTAACCCTAACCCTAACCCTACCCCTAACTCTAACCCTAACCCTAACCCTACCCCTACACCTACCCCTACCCATAACCCTACCCCTACACGTAACCCTAACCCTAACTCTAACCCTACCCCTACCCCTAAGCCTAATGCTAACGCTAACTATACCCCTAAGCGTAACCGTAACCCTAACCCTAAACCTACACCTAACGCTAACCCTAACCCTAACCCTACCCCTACCCCTAACACTAACCCTAAACCTACCCCTAACCCTACCCCTAAACCTCACCCTGAATAACCCTACCCCTACCCCTACCCCTAACCCTTACCCTAGCCCTAACCCCAACACTAACCCTACCCCTACCCCTACCACTACCCCTACCACTAACCCTAACCCTAACACTACCTCTACTCCTACACCTACCCCTAAACCTAACCCTACTCCTAACCCTAACCCTACACCCACCGCTACCCCTACACCTACCCCTAAACCTAACCCTAATCCTACCCCTAACCGTAACCCTAACCCTAACTCTAATCCTAACCCTACCCCTAACAATAACCCTAATCCTAACAATAACCCTAACCGTAACCCTAACCCTAACTCTACCCTTACGACTTAACCGTAACCCTAATGCTAACCCTAACCCTAACCCTAGCCCTAGCCTTAACCCTAAACCTAACCCTATTCCTTACCCTAACCTACACCTAATGCTAACCCTAACCCTAACCCTAACCCTAACCCTATTCCTAACCCTAACCCTATCCCTAACCCTAACCCTACCCTTAACTCTAACCCTAACCCTACCCCTAAACCTAACCCTTCCCCTACCTCTACCCCTAAACCTAACCCTAACCCTAACCCTAACCCTACACCTAACTCTAACCCTAACCATAACCATAATTCTAACCCTAATCCTACACCTACTCCTACCCCTACCCCTACCCCTAAACCTACCCGTACCCCTACCATTAACCCTAACCCTAACCCTAACCCCTACCCCTCACCCTAACCCTAACCCTAGCCCTACCCTAACAATAACCATATCCCTAACCCTAACCCTCACCCTAATTCTAACTCTAATCCTAAACCTACCCCTACCCCTACCCCTAACCCTAACAATACCCCTGCCACTAACCCTAACCCTAAGCCTACCCCTACCCCTACCCCTAACCCTAATTATACACCTAACCATAACCCTAACAGTAAACCGAATCCTACCCCTACCCCTATCCCTAACCCTAGCCATAACCCTAACCCTACCCCTAACCCTACACCAAACCCCAACCCTTACCTTACACCTAACCCTAAACCTAAACCTAACCCTAAACCTAGCCCTACCCCTAACTCTACCACTACCCCTAACCCTACCCCTAATCCTAACCCTAATCCTAAACCTACCCCTACCACTAAACTTAACCCTACTCCTAACCCTAACCCTATCCCTAACAGTACCCCTAACCCTAACCCTAACCCTAACCCTAACCCTACCCCTGACCCTAACCCAAGCCCAAACCATAACCCTAACCCTAACCCTACCCGTACCCCTACCCCTACCCGTACCGCTAACCCTAACCATAACCCTACACCTAACCCTAATCCTAACCCTAACCGTCACCCTAACCCTAACCCTACCCCTCACCTTACCCCTAACCCTAAACCTAACCCTACCCGTAAAGCTACCCATAACCCTAACCCTAGCCCTACCCGTAACCGTAACCCTAACCCTAACCCTAACCCTAATCATAACCATTCCCTATCCCTAACCCTAACCCTAACCCTAACGCTACCCCTACCCCTACCCCTACCCGTACCGCTAACCCTAACCTAACCCTACATTTACTCCTAATCCTAACCCTAACCGTCACCCTAAACCTAACCCCACCCTTAAACTTACCCCTAACCCTAAACCTAACCCTTCCCCTAAAGCTACCCCTAACCCTAACATAAACCTAACCCTCCCCCTAACCCTAACCCTAACCCTAACCCTACCACTAACTCTAACTTTAACCCTAATCCTAACCCTACCCCTACCCCTAACGGTAACCCTAAACCTAACCCTAACCCTACCCTTAAAGCTTACCCTAACCCTAACCCTAAACCTAACCCTAACTCTACCCTAACACTAACCCTAACGCTACCCCTAACTCTAACCCTTACCCTAACCCTAACCCTACCCCAAACCCTAACCCTAACTCTAACCCTACACCTTACCGTAACCCTAATTCTAAGTGTAATCCTAACCCTACCCATAAACCTAACACTTCCCCTAACACTTCCCCTAACCCTAAACCTACCCCTAACCCTAACCCTAACCCTACCCCTAACCCTAACCATTCCCCTAACGCTACCTCTAACCCTAACCCTACCCCTAACTCTAACCCTATCCCTAACCCTAAACCTAACCCTAAACCTAACCCTAGCCCTAACACCAACCCTAACCCTAACCATAACCCTAACCCTAACCCTACTCCAAACCCTAACCCTACCCCTAAACGTAACCCTAACCCTAACCCTACACCTACCCCTAACCCTAACCCTAACCCTAACGCTAACCCTACCCCTACACCTAACCCTAACCCTAACCCTACACCTACCGCTACACTTACACCTAGCCCTAAACCTACCCCTACCCCTACCCCTACCCTAAACCTAACCCTAAACCTACACCTACCCCTACACCTACCCCTAACACTAACCCTAATCCTAGCCCTAGCCCTAACCCTAAACTTAACCCAAACCGTAGCCATAGCCATAGCTCCAACCCTAACTGTAACCCTAGCCCTAGCCCTAACCCTAAGCCTAACCCTAACCCTAATCTACCCATAACCCTAACCCTAACGCTAATCCTAACCGTAACCCTACACGTACCCCTACCCCTACTCCTAATCCTGACCCTAACCCTAAGCCTACCCCTATAGCTCACCCTAACCGTAACCCGAACCCTAACCCTAAAACACTAACCCTAATCCTAACCCTAACCCTAAACCTAACCCTTAACCTAGCCCAAGCACTAAACCTAACCCTAACCCTAGCCCTAACCCTAAACCTAGCCCTAGCCCTAACCCTACCCCTACCCCTAACACTAACCCTAACACTAGACCTAGCCCTAACAATAACCCTAACCCTAACCCTAACCCTAATCCTATCCCTAATCCTAAACCTACCTCTACCCCTACCCCTACCCCTAACCCTAACAATACCCCTGCCACTAACCCTAACCCTTACCCATACCCTAAACCCAACCCTACCTCTAACCCTAACCCTAACCGTAACTCTAACCCCTACCCTAACCCTAACCCTTAGCCTAACCCTAACCCTAACCGTAACCTTAACCCTACCCCTAACCCTAATCATTACACTTAACCTAACCCTAAATGTAACCCTAACACTAACGCTAAACTTAACCCTAAACCTAATGCTAACCCTTTCCCGTATCCTAACCCTAACCCGAAACCTAACCCTTACCCTTAACCTAACCCTAACCCTAACCCTAACCCCTATCGCTAACCCTAACCCTAACCATAAATCTAACCATTAGTCTTACCATAACCCTAACCGTAAACCTTACCCTAACCATAACTCTAACCTTAGACTTACCCTAACCCTAACCCTAACCCTAACCCTTACTCTAACCCTAACCCTAACCCTTACCCTAACCCTAACCCTAACCCTTACCGTAACCCTAACACTAACCCTAACCCTAACGCTCACCCAGACCCTAACCCTAACCCTTAACCTAACCCTAAACCTACCCCTAATCCTTACCCTAACCCTAACCCTAACCCTAACCCTTACCCTTGTCATAACCCTCACCCTAACCCTAACCCTAAACCTTACCCTTACCCTTACCCTAACCCTAACCCTAACCTTAACACTAACCCTAAACCTAACCCTAACCCTTACACTTACCCTAACCCTAAAACCTACCCTTACCCTAACCCTAACCCTAACCCTAATCCTAACCCTAAACTTAACCCTAACCCTAACCCTAACCCTAAACCTAACCCTTACCCTAACCCTAACCCTAAACCTAACCTTAACCCTAACCCTAAACATAACCCTAACCCTTACCCTAATCCTAACCATAAACCTAACCCTAACCCTAACGCTAACCCTTACCCTTACCCTAACCCTAACCCTAACCTTTAACCTAACCCTTAGCCTTACCCTAACCCTAAACTTAACCTTAATCCTATCCCTAACCCTAACTCTTACCCTATACCTAACCCTAACACTAACCCCTAAACCTACCCTTACCCTAACCCTAACTCTAACACTAACCCTAACCCTTACCCTTACCCTTACCCTAAACCTAACCTTAACCATAACCCTAGCCCTTACCCTTACCCTAACCCTAACCCTAAACCTAACCTTAACCCTAACCCTAAACATAACCCTAACCCTTACCCTTACCCTAACCCTAACCCTAACCTTTAACCTAACCCTAACTCTAACCCTTAGCCTTACCCTAACCCTAACCTTAACCTTAATCCTAACCCTAACCCTAACCCTTACCCTAAACCTAACCCTAACACTAACCCCTAAACCTACCCTTACCCTAATCCTAAACCTAACACTAACCCTTACCCTTACCCTAACCCTAACCCTACCTCTAACCGAAACCCTAAGCCTAACCCTAACCCTTACCTTAACCCAAACCCTAACCCTTAGCCTAACCCTAACACTAACGCTAACCTTAACCCTAGCCCTAATGCTAACCGTTACCCTTACCCTAACCCTAACCCTAAACCTAACACCTAGCCTTACCCTAACCCTAAACCTAACACTTACCCTAACGTCTAACCCTAACTCTAACCCTTAGTTTTACCCTAAACCTAACACTAAAACTTACCGTAACCCTAACTCTAACCCTTAGCCTTAACCTAAACCTAACCCTAAACCTTACCCTAACCCTAACCCAAACCCTTACCCTAACACTAACACTAACCCTAACCCCTAAACCTAACCCTTACCCTAACCCTAAACCTAACCCTAATCCTTACCCTACCCCTAACCATTACCCTTGCCCTAACCCTATCCCTAACCGTAACCCTTACCCTTACCCTAACCCTAACCCTAAACCTAACCGAAATCCTAACCCTAACCCTAACCCTTACTCTAAACCTAACCCTAACCCTAACCATAACTTAATGCTAATCCTAACCATAACCCTAACCCCAACCTTACTCTTAACCTAACCCTAACCCTAACCCAACACTTACCCTTGCCCTACCCCTCACCCTAACCCTAACACTTACCCTTACCCTAACCCTAATCCTAACCCTAACCCTAAACCTAAACCGTACTCTTAACCTAACCCTAACCCTAACCCAAAACTTACCCTTGCCCTAACCCTCACCCTAACCCTTACCCTAACCCTAACCCTAACCCTAAACCTAACACTTACCCCAACCCTAACACTAACCTTCACCCCAACCATAAACCTAAACCTAACCCTTACCCTTACCCTAACCCTAACCCTAAACCTAACCCTAACCCTAACCCTAACATTAACTCTTACCCTAACCCTAACCCTTACCCTAAACCTAACCCTAACCGTAACCCTAACCTTAACGCTAACCCTTACCCTTACCATAACCCTAACCCTAAACCTAACCCTAAACCTAACAGTAACCCTAACCCTTACCCTTACCCTTACCCTTATCCTAACCCTAACCCTAACCCTAAACCTTATTTTACCCTAAACCTACCCCTAACCCTTACCCTACCCCTAACCCTAACCCTAACCCTTACCCTTACCTTAACCCTAAACCTAAACCTAAACCTACCCCTAACCCTTACCCTTACCCTAATGCTAACCCTAACACTAACCCTAAAACTAACCATAAACTAAACCCTAACACTGACACGAACCCTAATCTTAACCCTTACCCTAACCCTAACCTTAAACCTAACTCTAACCCTAACCTTAACCCTTACCCTTACCCTAACCCTAACCCTTACTCTTACCCTAAACCTAACCCTAACTCTAACCCTTACTCTAGCCCTAACCCTAACCCCAAACCTAACCCCAACCCTAACCCTAACCATACCCCTACCCCTAAGCCTACGCCTACCCCTAGCCATGACCCTAACCCTAAGCCTACCCCTAACACTAACTCTAAGCATAACCCAAACCCTAACCCTAAAACTCTAACTCTAATCCTTAACCTAAAACTAACCCTAACGCTAACCCTAGCCCTAGCCCTAAACCTAACCCTACCCCTAACCCTAGCCCTAGCCCTAACCCTCAAACTAAACGTTAACCTAGCCCTATCCCTAACCCTAACCCTAAACCTACCCCTAGCCCTAACCCTACCCCTAACCCTAACCCTAGCCTAGCCCTAACAATAACCCTAATCCTAACCCTAACCCTAACCCTACCTC
>JANJXV010000259.1:967500-987500 GCA_024803745.1 Megascapheus bottae
TCCTAACCCTAACCCTAATTATATCCCTAATCCTAAACCTACCCCTACCCGTACCCCTAACCCTATCAATACCCCTGCGACTAACCCTTACCCTAACCCTACCCCTAACCCTAGCCCTAACCCTAACCCTACCCCTACCCCTAGCCCTAACCCTAAACCTACCCCTAACCGTAACCCTAACCATAACTCTAACCCTAACAGTACCACTAACCCTAATTCTAACCCTAACTATACCCCTAACGAAACCCTAACCCTAACCATATCCCTACAGACAACGCTAACCCTACCCCTAAACCTAACCCTAACCCAAACCCAAAATCTACCCCTAACCCTAACCCTAACAATACCCCTAACCGAATCCTAACCCTAAACCTAACCTTAACCCTACCCCTACCCATAACCCTAACCCTAACCCTAAACTTACCCATAACTCTAACCCTAACACTATCCCTAACCCTAACCCTAACCCTAACAATACCCCTAACCGACACCCTAACCCTAACCCTACCCCTAAACCTAACCCTAACCCCAAATCTACCCCTAACCCTAACCCTAACCCTAACCATACCCCTAAACCTAACCATAACCCTAACCTTAACCCTACCCCTAACCCTAACCCTAACCCTAACCATAAACCTACCCCTAACCCTATCCCTAACCCTACCCCTACCCCTACCCCTAAATGTAACCCTAAATCTACCCCTACACATACCCCTAACCCTAACCATAACCCTACCCCTACCCCTACCCCTAACCCTAAGCCTAACCCTAACAAAACCCCTAACCCTAACCCTAATCCTATCCCTAAACCTAAACCTACCCCTACGCCTACCCCTACCCCTAACCCTAACAATACCCCTGCCACTAACCCTAATCCTAACCCTAACCCTAACCCTACCCATAACTCTTACCCTAACCCTAACCTAACCCTAACCCTACCCTTACCCTTAACCCTAACCCTAACCCTAGCCCTAGCCATAAGTATAACCCTAAACCTAACCCTAATCCTATCCCTAATCCTAAACCTACCCCTACCCCTACCCCTACCCCTAACCCTAACAATACCCCTGCGACTAACCCTAACCCTAACCCTAACCCTAACCCTACCCCTAACTCTTACCCTAACACTAACCCTAAACCTAACCCTACCCCTAACCCTAGCCCTAACCCTAAACCTACCCTTAACCATAACCCTAACCCTAACTCTAACCCTAACCCTACCACTAACCCTAATTCTAAACCTAACTATACCCCTAACCGAAACCCTAACCCTAACCTTAACCCTACCCCTAACCCTAACACTAACCCTAACCCTAATCTTAACCCTACCCCTAACCCTAACCCTACACCTAACCCTACCCCTACCCCTAACTGTAACACTAACACTATCCCTAACCCTAACCCTAACCCTAACTCTAGCCCTAACCCTACCACTAACCCTAATCCTAACCCTAACAATACACCTAACCGACACCCAAACCCTAACCCTATCCCTGCAGCCAACGCTAACCCTACCCCTAAACCTAACCCTAACCCTAACCCCAAATCTACCCCTAACCCTAACCCTACCCCTAACCCTACCCCTAACCCTAACCATAACCCTAACCTTAACCCTACCCCTAACCCTAACCCTACCCCTAAACCTACCCCTAACCTTAAACCTAAACCTACCCATAACCCTAACCCTAAATGTAACCCTAAATCTACTCCTACCCCTTCCCTTGCCCCTAACCCTAACCCTACCCTTACCCCTACCCCTAACCATATCCCTAACCCTAACAAAAACCCTAACCCTAACCCTAACCCTAGCCCTAGCCCTAACTCTAACCCTAACCCTACCCTACCCCTAAACCTACCCCTACCCCTACCCCTACCCCTACCCCTACCCCTACCCCTACCCCTAACCCTACACCTACCCCTAACCCAAACCCTTACACTAACCCTAGCCCTAGCCCTAGCCCTAACCCTAACCCTACCCCTACCCCTACCCCTACCCCTAACCCTAAACCTACCCCTAACCCTAACCCTAACCATAGAACTAGCCCTAAGCCTAACCCTACCCCTAACCCTAATCCTTACCCTAACCCTAACCCTAACCCTAACCCTACCCTAGCCCTAACCCTAACCCTAACCATAACCCTATCGCTAACCCTAAACCTACCCCTAACACTATCCCTAACCCTAACCCAACCCTAACCCTACGTCTACCCCTAACCCTAGCCCAAGCCCTAGTCCTAAACCTAACCATAACCCTAGCGCTAGCCCTAACCCTAAACCAAACCCAACCCTACCCCTACCCCTACCCATACCGCTAACCGTAACCCTAACGCTACTCCTACGCCTAATCCTAAACCTAACCATCACACTAACCCCAACCCTACCCCTACTCCTAACCCGAACCCTACACCTAAAGCTACCCCTACCCCTAACCCTAACACTAAACCTACACTTAACCGTAACCCTAACCTAAACCTAACCATACACCTAACTGTAACCCTAACCCTAACCCTAACCCTAACCCTACACCTATCCCTAACCCTAACCCTAACCCTAAGCCTACCCCTAACTCTAACCCAAACCCTAACCCTAACCCTACTCTTAACTCTAAACCTAACCCTAACCCTAACCCTACCCCTAAACCTAAGCCTAACCCTAACCCTACCCCTAACCGTAACCCTAACCCTAACTCTAACCCTAACCCTACACCTAAACCTAACTCTTCCCCTAACGCTACCCCTAACCCTAAACCTACCCCTAGCCGTAACCCTAACACAAACCCTAACCCTAACCCTACCCCTAACGCTACCTCTAACCTAACCCTAACCCTAACCCTAACCCTACCCCTAAACCTATCCCTAACCCTAACCCTAACCCTAAACCTAGGCCTAGCCCTAACCCTAACCTTAACCATAACCCTAGCCCTAGCCATAGCCCTAACCCTAACTGTAACCCTAGCACTAGCGCTAACCCTAAGCCTAACCCTAACCCTAACTCTACCCCTAACCCTAACCCTAACCCTTATCCTAACCCTAAACCTACACCTACCCCTACACCTACCCCAATCCCTACCGCTAACCCTACCCCTACCCCTAAACCTACCCCTACCCCTAACCCTAACCCCTACACCTAACCCTAACCCTAGCCCTAGCCCTACCAATAACCCTAACCCTAATCCTAAACCTACTCCTACCCCTACCCCTACACCTAACCCTAACAATACCTCTGCCACTAACCCTTACCCTAACCCTAACCCTACCCCTACACGTAACCCTAACCCTAACTCTAACCCTAATCCTACCCCTAAGCCTAACCCTAACGCTAACTATACCCCTAACCGTAACCCTAACCCTAACCCTAAACCCACCCCTACCCCTAAACCTATCCCTAACCCTAACCCAAACACTAACCCTAACCCTAACCCTAACCTTAACCCTAACCCTACCCCTAAACCTAACCCTAACCCTACCCTAACCCTAACCCTAAACCTACCCCTAACCCTACCCCTAACCCTAAACCTAAATCTAACCCTACCCCTACCCCTACCCCTAACCTTAACCATAGCCCAAACCCTAACCCTAACCCTACCCCTACCCCTACCGGTAACCCTAACCCTAACCGTACTTCTACCTCTACACCTGCCTCTAACCCTAACTATACCCCTAACCCTAACCCACACCCACCGCTACCCCTACACCTACCCCTAAACCTAACCCTAATCCTACCCCTTACGCTAACCCTAACCCTAACCCTAACCCTACCCCTAACCCTAATCCTAACCCTAACCCTACCCTTAACCGTAACCCTAACTCTAATCCTAACCCTACCTCTAACAATAACCCTAAATCTAACAATACCCCTAACCGTAACCCTAACCCTAACCATAACCCTACCCCTTAACGGTAACCCTAACCCTAACCCTAACCCTAACCCTGGCCCTAGCCTTAACAATAAACCTAACCCTAACCTAACCCCACCCCTACGCCTAATCCTAAACCTAACCATCACACTAACCCCAACCCTACCCCTACTCCTAACCCGAACCCTACACCTAAAGCTACACCTACCCCTAACCCTAACACTAAACCTACACTTAACCGTAACCCTAACCTAAACCTAACCATACACCTAACTGTAACCCTAACCCTAACCCTAACCCTAACCCTACACCTATCCCTAACCCTAACCCTAACCCTAAGCCTACCCCTAACCCTAACCCTAACCCTAACCCTAACCCTAACTCTACCCCTAACCCTAACCCTAACCCTAACCCTAGCCCTAACCCTAACCCTAACCCTAACCCTACCACACCCCTAACCATACCCCTAACCCTAGCCCTAACTCAAACCCTAAACCTACCCCTAACCCTACCCCTAACCCTAACCTAACCCTAACCTAACCCTACTCTTACCCCTAACCCTAAACCTAACCCTAGCCCTAGCCGTAACAATAACCCTAAACCTAACCCTAATCCTATCCCTAATCCTAAACCTACCCCTACCCCTACACCTACCCCTACCCCTAACCCTAACAATACCCCTGCCACTAACCCTAACCCTAACCCTAAACCAAACCCTTCCCCTAACTCTTGCCCTAACCCTAACCTAATCCTAAACCTAACCCTACCTTTACTCCTAACCCTAACCCTAACCCTAGCCCTAGCCCTAACAATAACCCTAATCCTAACCCTAACCCTAATCCTATTCCTAATCCTAAACCTACCCCTACCCCTACCAGTACCCCTAACCCTAACAATACACCTGCGACTAACCCTTACCCTAACCCTAACCCTACACCTAACTCTTACCCTAACACTAACCCTAACCCTAACCCTACCCCTAACCCTAGCCATAACCCTAAACCTACCCCTAACCGTAACCCTAACCCTAACTCTAACCCTAACACTACCACTAACCCTAATTCTAACCCTACCTATACCCCTAACCGAAACCCTAACCCTAAACATAACCCTACAGCCAACGCTAACCCTACCCATAAACCTAACCCTAACCCTAACCCAAAATCTACCCCTAACCCTAACCCTAACCCTAACCATACCCCTAACCCTAACCCTAACCCTAAACCTAACCTTAACCATACCCCTACCCCTAAACCTAACCCTAACCCTAAACCTACCCCTAACTCTAACCCTAACACTATCCCTAACCCTAACCCTAACCCTAACATTACCCCTAACCGACACCCTAACCCTAACCCTATCCCTACAGCCAACGCTAACCCTACCCCTAAACCTAACGCTAACCCTAACCCCAAATCTACCCCTGACCCTAACCCTAACCCTACCCCTACCCCTAAACCTAACCATAACCCTAACCTTAACCCTACCCCTAACCCTAACCCTAACCCTAAACCTACCCCTAACCCTATCCCTACCCCTACCCCTACCACTACCCCTAAATGTAACCCTAAATCTACCCCTACCCCTACCCCTAACCATAACCATAACCCTACCCCTACCCCTACGCCTAACCCTACCCCTAACCCTAACAAAAACCCTAACCCTAACCCTAATCCTATCCCTAATCCTAAACCTACCCCTATGCCTACACCTACCCCTAACCCTAACAATACCCCTGCCACTAACCCTAATCCTAACCCTAACCCTAACCCTACCCATAACTCTTACCCTAACCCTAACCTAACCCTAACCCTACCCTTACCCCTAACCCTAACCCTAACCCTAGCCCTAGCCCTAAGTATAACCCTAAACCTAACCCTAATCCTATCCCTAATCCTAAACCTACCCCTACCACTACCCCTACCCCTAAGCCTAACAATACCCCTGCCACTAACCCTAACCATAACCCTAACCCTAACCATACCCCTAACTCTTACCCTAACACTAACCCTAACCCTAACCCTACCCCTAACACTAGCCCTAATCCTAAACCTACTCCTAACCGTAACCCTAACCCTAACTCTAACCCTAACCCTACCACTAACCCTAATTCTAACCCTAACTATACCCCTAACCGAAACCCTAACCCTAACCCCATCCCTACAGCCAACGCTAACCCTACCCCTAAACCTAACCCTAACCCTAACCCCAAATCTACCCCTAACCCTAACCCTACCCCTAACCCTCCCCCTAATCTTACCCCTACCCCTAACAATAACCCTAACCCTAACCCTAACCTTAACCCTACCCCTAACCCTAACCCTAACCCTAACCCTTCCCCTACCCCTAACTCTAACCCTAACACTATCCCTAACCCTAACCCTAACCCTAACTCTAGCACTAACCCTACCACTAACCCTAATCTTAACACTAACAATACCCCTAACCGACACCCTAACCCTAAACCTATCCCTGCAGCCAACGCTAACCCTACCCCTAAACCTAACCCTAACCCTAACCCCAAATCTACCCCTAACTCCAACCCTAACCTAACCCTACCCCTAACCCTATCCTAACCCTAACCCAACCCCTAACCCTAACCCTAACCCTAACCCTAACCCTACCCCTAACCCTACCCCTAACCCTAACCCTAAACCTACCCCTAACCCTACCCCTAACCCTAAACCTAATTCTCACCCTACCCCTACCCCTACCCCTAACCTTAACCATAGCCCAAACACTAACCCTACCCCTACCCCTACCCCTACCCCTACCGCTAACCCTAACCCTAACCCTACCTCTACCTCTACACCTGCCCCTAACCCTAACCATACCGCTAACCCTAACCCACACCCAACGCTACCCCTACACCTACCCCTAAACCTAACCCTAATCCTACCCCTTACGCTAACCCTAACCCTAACCCTAACCCTACCCCTAACCCTAATCCTAACCCTAGCCCTACCCTTAACCGTAACCCTAACCCTAACTCTAATCCTAACCCTACCTCTAACAATAACCCTAACCCTACCCCTACCCCTTAACGGTAACCCTAACCCTAACCCTAACCCTAACCCTAGCCCTAGCCTTAAAAATAAACCTAACACTAACCCTACCCCTAACCCTAACCCCAACCCCAACCCTAACCCTAACCCTAAACCTAACCCTAACCCTACCCCTAACCCTAACCCTAACCCTAAACCTACCCGTAACCCTAACCCTACCCCTACCCCTACCCCTAAATGTAACCCTAAATCTACCCCTACCCCTACCCCTAACCCTAACCATAACCCTACCCCTACCTCTACCCCAAACCCTACACCTAACCCTAACAAAAACCCTAACCCTAACCCTAATACTATCCCTAATCCTAAACCTACCCCTACGCCTACCCCTACCCCTAACCCTAACAATACCCCTGCCACTAACCCTAACCCTAACCCTAACCCTACCCCTAACTCTTACCCTAACCCTAACCTAACCCTAACCCTAACCCTATACTTAATCCCTAACCCTAGCCCTAACCCTAGCCCTAGTCCTAACCTTAACCCTACCCCTAACCCTAACCCTAAACCTAACCCTAAACCTACCCCTAACCCTAACCCTAACCCTACCCCTACCCCTAAATGTAACCCTAAATCTACCCCTACCCCTAACCCTAACCCTAAACATAACCCTACCCCTACCCCTACCCCTAACCCTACCCCTAACCTTAACAAAAACCCTAACCCTAACCCTAATCCTATCCCTAATCCTAAACCTACCCCTACGCCTACCCCTACCCCTAACCCTAACAATACCCCTGCCACTAACCCTAAACCTAACACTCACCCTAACCCTACCCATAACTCTTACCCTAACCCAAACCTAACCCTAACCCTACCCTTACCCCTAACCCTAACCCTAACCCTAGCCCTAGCCCTAACTATAACCCTAACCCTAACCCTAATCCTATCCCTAATCCTAAACCTACACCTACCCCTACCCCTAAGCCTAAAAATACCCCTGCCACTAACCCTAACCCTAACCCTAACCCTAACCCTAACCCTACCCTAACTCTTACCCTAACACTAACCCTAACCCTAACCCTAACCCTAACCCTAGCCCTAATCCTAAACCTACCCCTAACCATAACCCTAACCCTAACTCTAACCCTAACCCTACCACTAACCCTAATTCTAACCCTAACTATACCCCTAACCGAAACCCTAACCCTAACCCTATCCCTACAGCCAACGCTAACCCTACCCCTAAACCTAACCCTAACCCTAACCCCAAATCTACCCCTAACCCTAACCCTAACCCTAACCCTACCCCTACCCCTAACCCTAACCCTAACCTTAACCCTACCCCTAACACTAACCCTAACCATACCCCTAAACCTACCCCTAACCCTAAACCTAACCTACCCCTACCCCTACCCCTAAATGTAACCCTACCCCTACCTCTACCCCAAACCCTACACCTAACCCTAACAAAAACCCTAACCCTAACCCTAATACTATCCCTAATCCTAAACCTACCCCTATGCCTACCCCTACCCCTACCCCTACCCCTACCTCTAACCCTACCCCTAACCCTAACAAAAACCCTAACCCTAACCCTAATCCTATCCCTAATCCTAAACCTACCCCTACCCCTAACCCTAAACCTACCCCTAACCCTAACACTAACCCTAGCCCTAGCCCTAACTCTAACCCTACCCCTAACCCTAATCCTAATCCTAACCCCAACCCTAACCCTAACCTTAACCCTAACCCTACCCTAGCCCTAACCCTAACCC
The DNA here is from genome assembly GCA_024803745.1 of Megascapheus bottae. Lineage (NCBI taxonomy): Eukaryota > Metazoa > Chordata > Mammalia > Rodentia > Geomyidae > Megascapheus > Megascapheus bottae. The sequence continues at coordinate 976,140 of JANJXV010000259.1, forward strand.
TAACCATAACCCTATCGCTAACCCTAACCCTACCCCTAACACTATCCCTAAGCCTAACCCAAACCTAACCCTAAGTCTACCCCTAACCCTAGCCCAAGCCCTAGACCTAAACCTAACCATAACCCTAGCGCTAGCCCTAACCCTAAACCTAACCCAACCCTACCCCTACCCCTACCCCTACCGCTAACCCTAACCCTAACCCTACCCCTACGCCTAATCCTAAACCTAACCGTCAACCTAACCCCAACCAGACCCCTACCCCTAACCCGAACCCTACACCTAAAGCTACCCCTAACCCTAACACTAACACTAAACCTAACCCTACTCCTAACTGTAACCCTAACCCTAACCCTAACCCTAACCCTACCCCTGTCCCTAAACCTAACCCTAACCCTAAGCCTACCCCTAACTCTAACCCAAACCCTAACCCTAACCCTACCCTTAACTCTAAACCTAACCCTAACCCTAACCCTAACCCTACCCCTAAACCTAAGCCTAAACCTAACCCTACCCGTAACCGTAGCCCTAACCCTAACTCTAACCCTAACCCTACACCTAAACCTAACTCTTCCCCTAACGCTACCCCTAACCCTAAACCTACCCCTAGCCCTAACCCTAACCCTAACCCTAACCCTAACCCTAAACCTAACCCTAACCCTACCCTAAACATATCCCTAACCCTAACCCTAAACCTAGCCCTAGCCCTAACCATAACCTTAACCATAACCCTAGCCCTAGCCATAGCCCTAACCCTAACTGTAACTCTAGCACTAGCGTTAACCCTAAGCCTAACCCTAACCCTAACTCTACCCCTTACCCTAACAATAAACCTCATCCTAACCCTAAACCTACACCTATCCCTACACCTACCCCAATCCCTACCGCTAACCCTACCCCTACCCATAAACCTACCCCTCCCCCTAACCCTAACTCCTACCCCTAACCCTAACCCTAGCCCTAGCCCTAACAATAACCCTAACCCTAATCCTAAATCTACACCTACCCCTACCCCTAACCCTAACAATAACCCTGCCCCTAACCCTAACCATACCCCTAACCCTAACCCACACCCACCGCTACCCCTACACCTACCCCTAAACCTAACCCTAATCCTACCCCTTATGCTAACCCTAACCCTAACCCTAACCCTACCCCTAACCCTAATCCTAACCCTAACCCTACCCTTAACCGTAACCCTAACCCTAACTCTAATCCTAACCCTACCTCTAACAATAACCCTAACCCTAACAATACCCCTAACCGTAACCCTAACCCTAACGCTAACCATACCCCTACCCCTTAACGGTAACCCTAACCCTAAACCTAACCCTAACCGAAGCCCTAGCCTTAACAATAAACCTAACCCTAACCCTACCCCTAACCCTAACCCCAACCCCAACCCTAACCCTAACCCTAACCCTACCCCTACCCCTACCCCTAACCCTAACCCTAACCCTAACCCTAACCCTACCCCTAACTCTTACCCTAACCCTAACCTAACCCTAACCCTAACCCTATACTTACCCCTAACCCTAACCCTAACCCTAGCCCTAGCCCTAACAATAACCCTAACCCTAACCCTAATCCTATCCCTAATCCTAAACCTACCCCTACCCTACCCCTACCCCTAACCCTAACAATACCCCTGCCACTAACCCTAACCCTAACCCTTCCCCTAATTCTTACCCTAACACTAACCCTAAGCCTAACCCTACCCCTAACCCTAGCCCTAATCCTAAACCTACCCCTAACCGTAACCCTAACCCTAACTCTAACCCTAACCCTACCACTAACCCTAATTCTAACCCTAACTATACCCCTAACCAAAACACTAACCCTAACCCTATCCCTACAGCCAAAGCTAAACCTACCCCTAAACCTAACCCTAAACCTAACCCCAAATCTACCCCTAACCCTAACCCTAACCCTACCCCTACCCCTAATCCTACCCCTAAAACTAACCCTAACCTTAATCCTACCCCTAACCCTAACTCTAACCCTAACCCTACCCCTACCCCTAACTCTAACCATAACACTATCCCTAACCCTAACTCTAACCCTAACCCTACCACTAACCCTAATCCTAACGCTAACAATACCCCTAACCGACACCCTAACCCTAAACCTAACCCTACAGCCAACGCTAAACCTACCGCTAAACCTAACCCTAACCCTAACCCCAAATCTACTCCTAACCCTAACCCTAAACCTAACCCTACACCTAACTCTAACCATAACCCTAACCTTAACCCTAACCCTACCCCTACCCCTACCCCTACCCCTACCCCTAACCCTAACCCTACCCCTAACCCTAACCCTAAACCTACCCCTACCCCTAAATGTAACCCTAAATCTACCCCTACCCCTACCCCTACCCCTAACCCTATCCCTACCCCTACCCCTACCCCTAACCATACCCCTACCCCTAACAAAACCCCTAACCCTAACCCTAACCCTAGCCCTAGCCCTAACTCTAACCCTAACCCTACCCCTACCCCTAACCCTAACCCTACCCCTAACCCTAAACCTACCCCTAACCCTAACCCTAACCCTAACCCTAACCCTAGCCCTAGCCCTAACCCTAACCCTAACCCTACCCCTACCCCTAACCCTAACCCTACCCCTAACCCTAAACCTACCCCTAACCCTAACCCTAACCCTAGCCCTAGCCCTAACCCTAACTCTACCCCTAACCCTAACCCTAATCCTAACCCTAACCCTAACCCTAACCCTAACCCCTACCCCTACCCCTAACCCTAACAATACCCCTGCCACTAACCCTTACCCTAACCCTAACCCTAACCCTAACCCTACCCTTACACGTATCCCTAAGCCTAACTCTAACCCTAACCCTACCCCTAACCCTAACCCTAACGCTAACTATACCCCTAACCGTAACCCTAACCCTAACCCTAACCCTAAACCCACCCGTACCCCTAACCCTATCCCTAACCCTAACCCAACCCCTAACCCTAACCCTAACCCTAACCTTAACCCTACCCCTAACCCTAACCCTAACCCTAACCCTACCCCTAACCCTAATCCTAAACCTACCCCTAACCCTACCCCTAACACTAAACCTAAATCTCACCCTACCCCTACCCCTACCCCTAACCTTAACCATAGCCCAAACCCTAACCCTAACCAAACCCCTACCCCTACCCCTACCGCTAACCCTAAGCCTAACCCTACCTCTACCTCTACACCTGCCCCTAACCCTAACCATTCCCCTAACCGTAACCCACACCCACCGCTACCCCTACACCTACCCCTAAACCTAACCCTAATCCTACCCCTAACGCTAACCCTAACCCTAACCCTACCCCTAACCCTAATCCTAAACCTAACCCTACCCCTAACCGTAACCCTAACCCTAACTCTAACCCTAACCATACACCTAAACCTAACTCTTCCCCTAACGTTACCCATAACCCTAAACCTACCCCTAGCCCTAACCCTAACCCAAAACCTAACCCTAACCCTATCCCTAACGCTACCTCTAACCTAACCCTAACCCTAACCCTAACCCTACCCCTAAACCTATCCCTAACCCTAACCCTAACCCTAAACCTAGGCCTAGCCCTAACCCTAACCTTAACCATAACCCTAGCCCTAGCCATAGCCCTAACCCTAACTGTAACCCTAGCACTAGCGCTAACCCTAAGCCTAACCCTAACCCTAACTCTACCCCTGCCCCTAACCCTAACTATACCCCTAACCCTAACCCACACCCACCGCTACCACTACACCTACCCTTAACCGTAACCCTAACCCTAACTCTAATCCTAACACTACCTCTAACAATAACCCTAAATCTAACAATACCCATAACCGTAACCCTAACCCTAACCATAACCCTACCCCTACCCCTTAACGGTAACCCTAACCCTAACCCTAACCCTAACCCTAGCCCTAGCCTTAACAATAAACCTAACCCTAACCCTACCCCTAACCCTAACCCCAACCCCAACCCTAACCCTAACCCTAACACTAACCCTAACCCTAATCCTAGCCCTAACCCTAACCCTAAACTTAATCCTAACCCTAGCCATAGCCATAGCTCTAACCCTAACTGTAACCCTAGCCCTAGCCCTAACCCTAAGCCTAACCCTAACCCTAACTCTACCCCTAACCCTAACCCTAACCCTAACCCTAGCCCTAACCCTAACCCTAGCCCTAACCCTAACCCTACCACACCCCTAACCATACCCCTAACCCTAGCCCTAACTCAAACCCTAAACCTACCCCTAACCCTACCCGTAACCCTAACCTAACCCTAACCCTAACCCTACTCTTACCCCTAACCCTAAACCTAACCCTAGCCCTAGCCGTAACAATAACCCTAAACCTAACCCTAATCCTTTCCCAAATCCTAAACCTACCCCTACCCCTACCCCTACCCCTACCCCTAACCCTAACAATACCCCTGCCACTAACCCTAACCCTAACCCTAAACCAAACCCTTCCCCTAACTCTTATCCTAACCCTAACCTAATCCTAACCCTAACCCTACCTTTACCCCTAACCCTAACCCTAACCCTACCCCTAGCCCTAACAATAACCCTTATCCTAACCCTAACCCTAATCATATCCCTAATCCTAAACCTACTCCTACCCCTACCAGTACCCCTAACCCTAACAATACACCTGCGACTAACCCTTACCCTAACCCTAACTCTTACCCTAACACTAACCCTAACCCTAGCCCTAACACTAAACCTACCCCTATCCGTAACCCTAACCCTAACTCTAACCCTAACACTACCACTAACCCTAATTCTAACCCTAACTATACCCCTAACCGAAACCCTAACCCTAAACATATCCCTACAGCCAACGCTAACCCTACCCCTAAACCTAACCCTAACCCTAAACCAAAATCTACCCCTAACCCTAACCCTAACCCTAACCATACCCCTAACCCTAACCCTAACCCTAAACCTAACCTTAACCATACCCCTACCCCTAAACCTAACCCTAACCCTAAACCTACCCCTAACTCTAACCCTAACACTATCCCTAACCCTAACCCTAACCCTAACATTACCCCTAACCGACACCCTAACCCTAACCCTATCCCTACAGCCAACGCTAACCCTACCCCTAAACCTAACCCTAACCCTAACCCCAAATCTACCCCTAACCCTAACCCTAACCCTAACCCTACCCCTAAACCTAACCATAACCCTAACCTTAACCCTACCCCTAACCCTAACCCTAACCCTAAACCTACCCCTAACCCTATCCCTACCCCTACCCCTACCCCTAAATGTAACCCTAAATCTACCCCTACCCCTACCCCTAACCCTAACCATAACCCTACCCCTACCCCTACGCCTAACCCTACCCCAACCCTAACAAAAACCCTAACCCTAACCCTAATTCTATCCCTAATCCTAAACCTACCCCTATGCCTACCCCTACCCCTAACTCTAACAATACCCCTGCCACTAACCCTAATCCTAACCCTAACCCTAACCCTACCCATAACTCTTACCCTAACCCTAACCTAACCCTAACCCTACCCTTACCCCTAACCCTAACCCTAACCCTAGCCCTAGCCCTAACTATAACCCTAAACCTAACCCTAATCCTATCCCTAATCCTAAACCTACCCCTACCCCTACCCCTACCCCTAACCCTAACAATACCCCTGCCACTAACCCTAACCATAACCCTAACCCTAACCCTAACCCTAACTCTTACCCTAACACTAACCCTAACCCTAACCCTACCCCTAACACTAGCCCTAATCCTAAACCTACCCCTAACCGTAACCCTAACCCTAACTCTAACCCTAACCCTACACCTAAACCTAACTCTTCCCCTAACGCTAACCCTAACCCTAAACCTACCCCTAGCCTTAACCCTAACCCTAACCCTAACCGTACCCCTAAACCTATCCCTAAACCTAACCCTAAACCTAGCCCTAGCCCTAACCCTAACCTTAACCATAACCCTAGCCCTAGCCATAGCCCTAACCCTAACTGTAACCCTAGCACTAGCGCTAACCCTAAGCCTAACCCTAACCCTAACTCTACCCCTAACCCTAACCCTAACCCTTATCCTAACCCTAAACCTACACCTACCCCTACACCTACCCCAATCCCTACCGCTAACCCTACCCCTACCACTAAACCTACCCCTATCCCTAACCCTAACCCCTACCCCTAACCCTAACCCTAGCCCTAGCCCTAACAATAACCCTAACCCTAACCCTAAACCTACCCCTACCCCTACCCCTACCCCTAACCCTAACAATACCCCTGCCACTAACCCTTACCCTAACCCTAACCCTAACACTACCCCTAACTCTAACCCTAACCCTAACCCTAACCCTACCCCTACCCCAACCCTAACCCTAACCTACCCCTCACGTAACCCTAACCCTAACTCTAAACCTAACCCTACCCCTAAGCCTAACCCTAACTCTAATTATACCCCTAACCATAACCCTAACCCTCACCCTAAACCTACACCTAACGCTTACCCTAACCATAAACCTAACCCTAACCGTCAACCCAACCCTACCCCTACCCCTATCCCTAACCCTAACCCAACAACTAACCCTAACCCTAACCCTAACCTTAACCCTATCCCTAACATTAACCCTAACCCTAACCCTACCCCTAACCCTAACCCTAAACCTACCCCTAACCCTACCCCTAACCCTAAACCTAAATCTCACCCTACCCCTACCCCTACCCCTAACCTTAACCATAGCCCAAACCCTAACCCTAACCCTACCCCTACACCTACCCCTACCCCTACCGCTAACCCTAACCCTAACCCTACCTCTACCTCTACACCTGCCCCTAACCCTAACCCTACCCCTAACCCTAACCCACACCCACCGCTACCCCTACACCTACCCCTAAACCTAACCCTAATTCTACCCCTTACGCTTACGCTAACCCTAACCCGAACCCTAAACCTACCCCTAACCCTAATCCTAACCCTAACCCTACCCTTAACCGTAACCCTAACCCTAACTCTAATCCTAACCCTACCTCTAACAATAACCCTAACACTAACAATACCACTAAACGTAACCCTAACCCTAACCCTAACCCTACCGCTACCCCTTAACGGTAACTCTAACCATAAACCTAACCCTAACCCTAGCCCTAGCCTTAACCCTAAACCTAACCCTAACTCTACCCCTAACTCTAACCCCAACCCCAACCCTAACCCTAACCCTAACCCTAACCCTACCCCTACCCCTAACCCTACCCCTAACTCTACCCCTAACCCTAACCCTACCACTAACCCTAATCCTAACCCTAATTCTAAACCTACCCCTACCCCTACACCTACCCCTACCCCTAACCTTAACCATAGCCCAAACCCTAACCCTAACCCTACCCCTACACCTACCCCTACCCCTACCGCTAACCCTAACCCTAACCCTACCGCTACCACTAAACCTAGCCCTAACCCTAACCCTAACCCTACCCCTAACCCTAACCCTATCCCTAACACTAACCCTAACCGTAACCCTAACCCTAACTCTTACCCTAACCCTAACCCTATACCTAACCTTTCCCCTAACTCTATCCCTAACCCTAACCCTACCCCTAACCCTAACAATAACCCTAACCCTAACCCTAACCCTAACCCTAATCCTAACCCTAATCCTAAACCTACCCCTACCTCTACCCCTACCCCTACCCCTAACCCCAACAATACCCCTGCCACTAACCCTAACCTATCCCTAACTCTAACCCTAACTCTAACCCTAACCCTAACCCTAAACCTAACATTATACGTAACACTAACCCTAACTCTAACCCTACCCCTACCCCTACCCCTACCCCTAAACCTAACCCTACCCTACCCCTATCCCTATCCCTACCCCTACCCGTACCGCTAGTCCAAACCCTAACCCTAACCCTACCCTACCCATACCCCTACCCCTACCCGTACCACTAACCCTAACCCTTAACCTACACCTACCCCTAATCCTAACCCTAACCGTTACCCTAACCCTAACCCTACCCCTAACCTTACCCCTAACCCTAAACCTAACCCTACCCCTAAAGCTACCCCTACCCCTACCCCTACCTCTAACCCTAACCCTAACCCTAAACCTATCCCAACCCCTAAAGCTACCCCTAACCCTAACCCTAAACCTAACCGTAACCCTAACCCTAACCCTAACCCTACCTCTAACTCTAATGCTAACCCTACCCCTAACCCTAACCCTAACCCTACCCCTAACGCTAACCCTAACCCTAAACCTAACCCTAACCCTACCCCTTACCGTAACCCTAACCCTATCCCTAACCCTACCCCTTACGCTTACCCTAACCCTAACCGTAACCCTACCCCTACCCCTACCCCTACCCCTAACCCTAACCCTACCCCTAACCGTAACCCTAACCCTAACCCTAACTCTAACCCTAACCTTACCACTAAACCTAACCCTTCCCCTAACGCTACCCCTAACCCTAAACCTACCCCTAACCCTAACCCTAACCCTACCCCTAACCTTAACCCTAACCTTTCCCCTAACGCTACCTCTAACCATAACCCTACCCCTAAACCTAACCCTATCTGTACCCCTAACCCTAAACCTAACCCTACACCTAACGCTAACCCTAAACCTAAACCTAACCCTAGCCCTAACAACAACCCTAACCCTAACCATATCCCTAACCCTAACCCTACCCCTAAACCTTACCCCATCTCAAACCCTAACACTACCTCTAAACCTAACCCTAACCTAACCCTACACCTACCCCTAACCCTAGCCCTAACACTAACCCTAACCCTACCCCTACCCCTAACCCTAACCCTACACCTACCGCTACCCCTACTCCTAGCCCTAACCCTACCCCTACCCCTACACCTACCCCTAAACCTACCCCTAAATCTACCCCTACCCCTACACCTACCCATAAACCTAACCCTAACCCTAACCCTAACCCTAAACCTAGCCCTAGCCCTAACCCTAAATTTAACCCTAACCTTAGACATAGCCATAGCTCTAACCCTAACTGTAACCCTAGCCCTAGCCCTAAACCTAAGCCTAACCCTAACCCTAACTCTACCCCTAACCCTAAGTATAAGGCTAATCGTAACCCTAACCCTACACGTACCCCTACCCCTACGCCTACACCTAACCCTAACCCTACTCCTAACGCTAACCCTACCCCTATCCCTACCCCTAATCCTAACGCGAACCCTAACCCTAAAACCCTAACCCTAATCCTAACCCTAACCCTAAACCTAACGCTAACCTAGCCTAGCACTAAACCTAAACCTAACCCTAGCCCTAACCCTAACCCTAGCCCTAGCCCAACCCCTAACCCTACCCCTACCCCTAACCCTAACCCTAACCCTACCCCTACCCCTACCCCTACCCCTAACCCTAGCCCTAGCCCTAGCCCTAACTCTAACCCTAACCCTAACCCTACACCTACCCCTACCCCTACCCCTAACCATACCCCTAACCCTAACAAAAACCCTAACCCTAACCCTAACACTAGCCCTAGCCCTAACTCTAACCCTAACCCTACCCCTACCCCTAACCCTACCCCTACCCCTACCCCTACCCCTAACCCTAGCCCTACCCCTAACCCTAATCCTAACCCTACCCTAATCCTAACCCTAACCCTAACCCTAGCCCTAGCCCTAGCCCTAACCCTAACCCTAACCCTACCCCTACCCCTAAACCTACCCCTACCCCTAACCCTAAACCTACCCCTACACCTAACCCTAACCCTAGCCCTAGCCCTAACCCTAACCCTACCCCTAACCCTAACCCTAATCCTAACCCAAACCCTAACTCTAACCTTAACCCTAACCCTACCCTAGCCCTAACCCTAACCCTAACCATAACCCTATCGCTAACCCTAACCCTACCCCTAACACTATCCCTAACCCAACCCTAACCCTAAGTCTACCCCTCACCCTAGCCCAAGCCCTAGTCCTAAACCTAACCATAACCCTAGCGCTAGCCCTAACCCTAAACCTAACCCAACCCTACCCCTACCCCTACCCCTACCCCTAACCCTAACCCTAACCCTACCCCTACACCTAATCCTAAACCTAACGGTCACCCTAACCCCAACCCTACCCCTACCCCTAACCCGAACCCTACACCTAAAGCTACCCCTAACCCTAACACTAACACTAAACCTACCCTTAACCATAACCCTAACCCTAAACCTAACCCTACTCCTAACTGTAACCCTAACCCTAACCCTATCCCTAACCCTACCCCTATCCCTAAACCTAACCCTAACCTTAAGCCTACCCCTAACTCTACCCCAAACCCTAACCCTAACCCTACACTTAACTCTAAACCTAACCCTAACCCTAACCCTACCCCTAAACCTAAGCCTAACCCTAACCCTACCCCTAACCGTAACCCTAACCCTAACTCTAACCCTAACCCTACCCCTAAACCTAACTCTTCCCCTAACGCTACCCCTATCCCTAAACCTACCCCTAGCCCTAACCCTAACCCTAACCCTAACACTACCCTAAACATATCCCTAACCCTAACCCTAAACCTAGCCCTAGCCCTAACCATAACCTTAACCATAACCCTAGCACTAGCCATAGCCCTAACCCTAACTGTAACCCTAGCACTAGCGCTAACCCTAAGCCTAACCCTAACCCTAACTCTACCCCTAACCCTAACAATCAACCTCATCCTACCCCTAAACCTACACCTATCCCTACACCTACCCCAATCCCTACCGCTAACCCTACCCCTAAACCTACCCCTACCCCTAACCCTAACCCCTACCCCTAACCCTAACCCTAGCCCTAGCCCTAACAATAACCCTAACCCTAATCCTAAACCTACCCCTACCCCTACCCCTAACCCTAACAATACCCCTGCCCCTAACCCTAACCATACCCCTAACCCTAACCCACACCCACCGCTACCCCTACACCTACCCCTAAACCTAACCCTAATCCTACCCCTTACGCTAACCCTAACCCTAACCCTAACCCTACCCCTAACCCTAATCCTAACCCTAACCCTACCCTTAACCGTAACCCTAACCCTAACTCTAATCCTAACCCTACCTCTAACAATAACCCTAACCCTAACAATACCGCTAACCGTAACTCTAACCCTAAACCTAACCATACCCCTACCCCTTAACGGTAACCCTAACCCTAACCCTAAACCTAACCCTAACCCTAGCCCTAGCCTTAACAATAAACCTAACCCTAACCCTACCCCTAACCCTAACCCCAACCCTAACCCTAACCCTAACCCTAACCCTACCCCTAACCCTAACCCTAACCCTAACCCTAAACCTACCCCTACCCCTACCCCTAACCCTACCCCTACCCCTACCCCTAAATGTAACCCTAAATCTACCCCTACCCCTACCT
>JANJXV010000259.1:990000-1045000 GCA_024803745.1 Megascapheus bottae
CCCTAACCCTAACCCTAACCTTAACCCTATCCCTAACCCTAACCCTAACCCTACCCCTACCCCAACCCTAACCCTAAGCTACCCCTACACGTAAACCTAACCCTAACTCTAACCCTAACCCTACCCCTAAGCCTAACCCTAACGCTAACTATACCCCTAACCGTAACCCTAACCCTAACCCTAAACCTACACCTAAAGCTTACCCTAACCCTAAACCTAACCCTAACCGTCAACCCAACCCTACCCCTACCCCTATCCCTAACCCTAACCCAACAACTAACCCTAACCCTAACCCTAACCTTAACCCTATCCCTAACCCTAACCCTAACCCTAACCCTACCCCTACCCCTAACCCTAAAGCTACCCCTAACCCTACCCCTAACCCTAAACCTAAATCTCACCCTACCCCTAACCTTAACCATAGCCCAAACCCTAACCCTAACCCTACCCCTACACCTACCCCTACCGCTAACCTAACCCTAACCCTACCTCTACCTCTACACCTGCCCCTAACCCTAACCCTACCCCTAACCCTAACCCACACCCACCTCTACCCCTACACCTACCCCTAAACCTAACCCTAAACCTACCCCTTTCGCTTACCCTAACCCTAACCCGAACCCTAACCCTACCCCTAACCCTAATCCTAACCCTAACCCTACCCTTAACCGTAACCCTAACCCTAACTCTAATCCTAACCCTACCTCTAACAATAACCCTAACCCTAACAATACCCCTAACCATAACCCTAAACCTAACCCTAACCCTACCCCTACCCCTTAACGCTAACTCTAACCCTAACCCTAACCCTAACCCTAGCCCTAGCCTTACCCTAAAACTAACCCTAACACTACCCCTAAACCTAACCCAAACCCCAACCCTAACCCTAACCCTAACCCTAACCTTACCCCTACCCTAACCCTACCCCTAACCCTAATCCTAACCCTAATTCTAAACCTACCCCTACCCCTACACCTACCCCTACCCCTAACCCTATCCCTACCACTACCACTAACCCTTTCCCTAACCCTAACCCTAACCCTACCCCTAACCCTAACCCTATCCCTAACACTAACCCTAACCGTAACCCTAACCATTACTCTAACCCTAACCCTAACCCTATACCTAACCCTTCCCCTAACTCTATCCCTAACCCTAACCCTACCCCTAACCCTAACAATAACCCTAACCCTAACCCTAACCCTCACCCTAATCCTAACCCTAATCCTAAACCTACCCCTACCTATACCCCTACCCCTACTCCTAACCCCATCAATACCCCTGCCACTAACCCTAAAGTAACCCTAACTCTAACCCTAACTCTAACCCTAACCCTAACCCTAACCCTAACCCTACCATTATACGTAACACTAACCCTAACTCTAACCCTAACTCTACCCCTACCCCTAACCCTAAACCTAACTATACCCCTACCCGTAACCCTAAACCTAACCCTAATCCTACAACTAACGCTAACCCTTACCCTAAACCTAACCCTAACCCTATCCCGACCCCTACCCCTAACCCTATCCCTAAACCTAACCCAACCCTTTAACCCTAACCCTAACCTTATCCCTACCCCTAACCATAACCCTAACCCTAACCCTAATACTACCCCTAAACCTAAACCTAAACCTACCCCTAACCCTACCCCTAACCCTAACCCTAAATCTAAAACTACCCCTACCCCTACCCATACGCCTAACTCTAACCCTAACCCTACCCCTACGCCTAACCCTACCCTTACCCCTACCCCTACCCCTAACACTACCACTAACCCTAACCCTAACCCTAGCCCTAGCCCTAACCCTTACCGTAATCCTAACCCTAGCCCTAGTCCTAACTCTAACCCTAACCCTAATCCTAGCCCTAGCCCTAACGCTAACCCTAACCCTAGCCCTAAACCTAACCCTAACCCTACCGATACCCCTACCACTACCCCTACTCCTAACCCTACTCCTAACCCTGCCTCTACCCCTACACCTGCCGCTAACCCTAACCCTAACCCTAACCCTACACCCACCCCTACCCCTACACCTACCCCTAAACCTAACCCTAACCCTACCCCTAACCCTACCCCTAACCGTAACCCTAACTCTAATCCTAACCCTAACCCTATCAATAACCCTAACCCTAACAATACCCCTAACAGTAACCCTATCCCTAAACCTAACCCTACCCCTACCCCTGAAGGTAACCCTAACTCTAAACCTAACCGTAGCCCTAACCCTAACCCTAACCCTAACCCTAGCCTTAACCCGACCCCTAACCCAAACCTACCCCTAACCCTAACCCCAACCACAACCCTAACCCTAACCCTAACCCCACCCCTAACCTTACCCGTATCACTACCCTTAACCCTACTCCTAACCCTACCCCTAACCCTACCCCTAACCTACCCCTAACCCTACACCAAACCGTAAACCTTACCTTACACCTAACCCTAAACCTAACCCTAACCCTAACCCTAGCCCTACCCCTAACCCTAGCCCTACCCCTAACCCTAACCCTAACCCTAATCCTAAACCTACCCCTACCCCTAACCCTACACCTACCCCTAAACCTAACCCTACCGCTACCACTTATCCTAACCCTAACCCTAACCCTAACCTTAACCCTACCCCTAACCCTAACACTATCCCTAACAGTACCCCTAACCGTAACCCTAATCCTAACCCTAACTCTACCCCTGACCCTAACCCAAGCCCTAGCCCTAAACCTAACACTAACCCTAGCGCTAGCCCTAAACCTACCCCTACCCCTAACCCTACCCCTAACCCTAACTCTAATCCTAACCCTAACCCAAGCCCTAGTCCTAAACCTAACCCTAACCCTAACCCTAACCCTACCGTACCCCTATCCCTATCCCTACCCCTACCCGTACCACTAGTCCAAACCCTAACCCTAACCCTACCCTACCCATACCCCTACCCCTACCCGTACCGCTAACCCTAACCCTAACCCAACACCTACCCCTAATCCTAACCCTAACCGTTACCCTAACCCTAACCCTACACCTAACCTTACCCCTAACCCTAAACCCTAACCCTAACCCTAACCCTAAACCTAACCCTACCCCTAAAGCTACCCCTACCCCTACCCCTACCCCTAACCCTAACCTTAACCCTAAACCTAACCCAACCCCTAAAGCTACCCCTAACCCTAACCGTAAACCTAACCTAACCCTAACCCTAACCCTAACCCTACCTCTAACTCTAATGCTAACCCTAACCCTAACCCTAACCCTACCCCTAACGCTAACACTAACCCTAAACCTACCCCTACCCCTTACCGTAACCCTAACCCTAACCCTACCCCTAACGCTTACCGTAACCCTAACTCTAAACCTAACCCTAACCCTACCCCTAACCCTAACCCTAAACCTAACACTAACTCTAACCCTAACCCTAACCGTAACCCTACCCTACCCCTACCCCTAACCCTAACCCTACCCCTAAACGTAACCCTAACCCTAACCCTAACCCTGACTCTAACCCTAACCTTACCACTAAACCTAACCCTTCCCCTAACGCTACCCCTAACCCTAAACCTACCCCTACCCCTAAACCTAACCCTACCCCTAACCTTAACCCTAACCTTTCCCCTAACGCTACCTCTAACCATAACCCTACCCCTACCCCTAACCCTATCTCTACCCCTAACCCTAAACCTAACCCTACAACTAACGCTAACCCTAAACCTAACCCTAGCCCTAACACCAACCCTAACCCTAACCATATCCCTAAACCTAACCCTACCCCTAACCCTAACCCCTCTTCAAACCCTAACACTACCTCTAAATCTAACCCTAACCCTAACCCTACACCTACCCCTAACCCTAGCCCTAACCCGAACCCTAACCCTACCCCTACCCCTAACCCTAACCGTACACCTACCGCTACCCCTACTCCTAGCCCTAACCCTACCCCTACCCCTACACCTACCCCTAAACCTAACCCTAAATCTACCCCTACCCCTACACCTACCCATAAACCTAACCCTAACCCTAACCCTAACCCTAAACCTAGCCCTAGCCCTAACCCTAAATTTAACACTAACCTTAGACATAGCCATAGCTCTAACCCTAACTGTAACCCTAGCCCTAGCCCTAACCCTAAGCCTAAGCCTAACCTTAACTCTACCCCTAACCCTAAGTATAAGGCTAATCGTAACCCTAACCCTACACGTACCCCTACCCCTACCCCTACCCCTACCCCTACCCCTAACCCTAACCCTAACCCTAACCCTACTCCTAACGCTAACCCTACCCCTATCCCTACCCCTAACCGTAACCCGAACCCTAACCCTAAAACCCTAACCCTAATCCTAACCCTAACCCTAAACCTAACCCTAACCTAGCCTAGCACTAAACCTAAACCTAACCCTAGCCCTAACCCTAACCCTAGCCCTAGCCCAACCCTAACACTAACCCTACCCCTAACTCTAACCCTAAACCTACCCCTAACACTACCCCTAACAATAACCATAACGTAACCCTAACCCTACCCATAACCCTAACCCTAACGCTTACTCTAAACCTAACCCTAACCCTAACATTAACCCTAACCCTACCCCTAACCCTAACCCTAGCCCTAGCCATAACCCTAACCCTAACCCTAACCCTACCGCTAACCCTAACCCTACCCCTAACACTATCCCTACCCCTACCCCTACCCCTACCCCTACCGCTAACCCTAACCCAAACACTACCCCTACGCCTAATCCTAAACCTAACCGTCACCCTAACCCCAACCCTACCCCTACCCCTAACCCTAACCCTACACCTAAAGATACCCCTAACCCTAACCCTAACCCTAAACCTACCCGTAACCGTAACCCTAACCCTAAATCTAACCCTACTCCTAACCGTAACCCTAAACATAACCCTAACCCTACCCCTAACGCTAATCCTAACGCTTACCCCAACCCTAACCGTAACCCTAACCCTACCCGTAACCCTAACCCTACCGCTAACCCTAACCCTACCCCTAACACTATCCCTACCCCTACCCCTACCCCTACCCCTACCGCTAACCCTAACCCAAACCCTACCCCTACGCCCAATCCTAAACCTAACCGTCACCCTAACCCCAACCCTACCCCTACCCCTACCCCTAACCCTACACCTAAAGATACCCCTAACCCTAACCCTAACCCTAAACCTACCCGTAACCGTAACCCTAACCCTAAATCTAACCCTACTCCTAACCGTAACCCTAAACCTAACCCTAACCCTACCCCTAACGCTAATCCTAACGCTTACCCCAACCCCAACCCTAACCGTAACCCTAACCCTACCCCTATCCCTAACCCTAATCCTAACCCTAACCCTACCCCTAACTCTAACCCTAAACCTAACCCTAACTCTACCCTTAACTCTAAACCTAACCCTAAACCTAACCATACCCCTAAACCTAAACCTAACCCTAACCCTACCCCTAACCGTAACCCTAACCCTAACTCTAACCCTAACCCTACCCCTAAACCTAACCATTCCCCTAACGCTACCCCTAACCCCAACCCGACCCCTAGCCCTAACCCCAACCCAAACCCTTACCCTAACCCTAACCGTACCCCTAACCCTATCACTAACCCTAACCCTAAACCTAGCCCTAGCCCTAACCCTAAACTTAACCCTAACCCTAGCCCTAGCCATAGCCCTAACCCTTACTGTAAACCTAGCACTAGCCCTAACCCTAAGCCTAACCCTCACCCTACCCCTACCCCTACCCTACCCCTATCCCTACTCCTAACCCTACCCCTACCCCTAAACCTACCCCTACCCCTATTCCTAAACCCTACCCCTAACCCTAACGCTAACCATAGTCCTAGCCCTAAAAATAACCCTAACCCTAACACTTACCCTAACCCTAATCCTAACCCTAATCCTAAACATACCTCTACCCCTACCCCTAACCCTAACCCTAACAATACCCCTGCCAATAACCCTTACCCTAATCCTAACCCTAACCCTAACCCTAACTCTAACCCTAACCCTAACCCTAACCCTACCCCTACCCCTAACACTAAACCTAACCCTACCCGTACACGTAACCCTAACCCTAACTCTAACCCTAACCCTACCCCTAAGCCTAACGCTAACGCTAACTATACCCCTAACCGTAACCCTAACCCTAACCCTAAACCTACACCTAACTCTTACCCTACCCCTAACCCTAACCCTACCCCTAATACTAACCCTACACCTACCCCTAACCCTGCCCCTAAACCTAACCCTAAAAACCCTACCCCTACCCCTACCCGTAACCCTAACCCTAGCCCTACCCCTACCACTACCCCTACCGCTAACCCTAACCCTAACCCTACCTCTACTCCTATACCTGCCCCTAACCCTAACCCTACTCCTAACCCTAACCCTACACCCACCGCTACCCCTACACCTACCCCTAAACCTAACCCTAATCCTACCCCTAACCATAACCCTAACCCTAACTCTAATCCTAACCCTACCCCTAACAATAACCCTAACCCTAACAATACCCCTAACCGTAACCCTAACCCTAACCCTAACCCTACCCCTACCACTTAACCGTAACCCTAACGCTAACCCTAACCCTAACCCTAGACCTAGCCTTAAATCTAAACCTAACCCTAACCTTACCCCTACCCCTAACCCCAACCTCAACCCTAAAGCTACCCCTAAACCTACCCCTAACCCTAACCCCACCCCTATCCCTACCAATACCCCTACCCCTACCCCTAACCCTACCCCTAGCCCTACGCCTAACCCTACCCCAAACCCTAATCCTTACCTTACACCTACCCCTACACCTAACCCTAACCCTAATCCTAACCCTAATTCTAACCCTAACCCTACCCCTACCCCTACACCTACCCCTACCCCTAACCCTACCTCTACCGCTACCACTGCCCCTAACCCTAACCCTAACCCTATCCCTAACCCTAACCCTAACCCTAACCCTACCCCTAACCCTAACAATACCCCTGCCAATAACCCTTACCCTAACCCTAACCCTTACCCTTACCCTTACCCTAACCCTAACCCTAACCCTTAACCTTACTCTAACCCTAACCCTAACCTTAATGAAACCCTAACCCTAACCCTAAACCTAACCCTTCCCCTAACTCTACCCCTAACCCTAACCCTACCCCTAACCCTAAACCTAACCCTGATTCTAACCCTAACCCTACACCTACTCCTATACCTACACCTACCCCTAAACCTACCCATACCCCTACCCCTAAACCTAACCATAACCCTAACCCCTACCCCTCACCCTAACCCTAACCCTAGCCCTAGCCCTAAAAATAACCCTAACCCTAACCCTAACCCTCACCCTAATCCTAACCCTAATCCTAAACCTACCCCTACCCTACCACTACCCCTACCCCTAACCATAACGATACCCCTGCCACTAACCCTAACCCTAACCCTAACCCTAACCCTAACCCTACCCCTATACGTAATCCTAAACCTAACTCTAACCCCAACCCTACCCCTACCCCTAACCCTAACCCTAACTATATCCCTAACGTAACCCTAATCCTAACCCTAATCCTACAACTAACCCTAACCCTAACCCTAACCCTACCCATACCCCTTACCCTAACAATACTCCTGTCACTAACCCTAACCCTAACCCTACCCCTACCCCTAAACGTAACCCTAACCCTAACTCTAACCCTAACCCTACCCCTACCACTAACCCTAACCCTAACTATACCACTAACCGTAACACTAACCCTAACCCTAATCCTACAACTAACGCTAACCCTAACCCTAAACCTAACCCTAACCACACCCCTTCCCCTAACCCTATCCCTAACCCTAACCCAACCCCTAACCCTAACCCTATCCCTAACCTTAACCCTACCCCTAACCCTAACCCTAACCATAACCCTAACACTACCCCTAACCCTAAACCTAAACCTACCCCTAACCCTACCACTAACCCTAACCCTAAATCTAAACCTACCCCTACCCCTACCCGTAACCCTACCCCTAACTCTAACCTAACCCTACCCCTACGCCTAAACCTACCCCTACCCTATGTCTAACCCTAACCCTACCCCTACCCCTACCCCTACCCCTTGCCCTAGCCCTAACCCTAACCCTAACCCTAATCCTAGCCCTAGTCCTAACTCTAACCCTAACCCTAATCCTAGCCCTAGCCCTAACCCTAACCCTAACCCTAGCCCTAACCCTAACCCTAACCCTAACCCTACCCCTACCCCTACCACTACGCCTACCCCTAACCCTAACCCTAACCCTGCATCTGCCCCTACACCTGCCGCTAACCATAACCCTAACCCTAACCCTAACCCTACACCCACCCCTACCCATTCACCTACCCCTAAACCTAACCCTAACCCTACCCCTAACGCTAACCCTAACCCTAACCCTAACCCTACCCCTAACCCTAAACCTAACCCTAACCCTACCCCTAACCGTAACCCTAACCCTAACTCTAATCCTAACCCTACCCCTATCAATACCCCTAACCCTAACAATACCCCTAACCGTAACCCTAACCATAAACCTAAACCTACCCCTATCCCTAAAGGTAACCCTAAACCTAAACCTAACCGTAGCCCAAACCCTAACCCTAACCGTAGCTCTAGCCTTAACCCTACCCGTAACACTAACCCTACCCCTAACCCTACCCCTAACCCTACCCCTATCCCTTCCCCTAATCCTAACCCTAACCCTAACCCTACCCCTAACCCTACCCCTACCCCTACCCCTACCCCTACCCCTAACCCTAACCCTAACCCTAATCCTAAACCTACCCCTACCCCTAAACCTACCCCTACCCCTACCCCTAAACCTATCCCTAACAGTACCCCTAAACCTAACCCTAACCCTAACACTAACTGTACCCCTGACCCTAACACAAGCCCTAGCCCTTAACCTAACACTAACCCTAGTGCTAGCTCTAAACCTACCCCTACCCCTAACCCGTCCCATAACCCTAACTCTACCCCTAACACTAACCCAAGCCGTAGTCCTAAACCTAACCCAAACCCTAGCGCTAGCCCAAACCCTAACCCTAACCCTAACCCTACCCCTACCCCTACCCCTACCCGTACCATTCACCCTAACCCTAACCCTACACCTACCCCTAATCCTAAACCTATCCGTCACCCTTACCCTAAACCTAACCCTAACCCTAACCCTAAACCTAACCCTAGCCCTAACACCAACCCTAACCCTAACCATAACCCTAACCCTAACCCTACTCCAAACCCTAACCCTACCCCTAAACGTAACCCTAACCCTAACCCTACACCTACCACTAACCCTAACCCTAACCCTAACGCTAACCCTACCCTACACCTAACCCTAATCCTAACCCTAACCCTACACCTACCGCTACCCCTACACCTAGCCCTAACCCTACCCCTACCCCTACCCCTACCCCTAAACCTAACCCTAAACCTAAGCCTACCCCTACAACTACCCCTAACCCTAACCCTAAACCTAACCCTAAACCTAGACCTAGCCCTAACCCTAAACTTAACCCTAACCCTAGCCATAGCCATAGCTCTAACCCTAACTGTAACCCTAACCCTAACCCTAAACCTAAACGTAACCCTCACCCTAACCCTAACCCTAACCCTTACCCTAACCCTAACACTAACCCTAACCCCTAACCCTACCCTTACCCTAAACCTAACCCTAAAAAAACCCTAACCCTTACCTTAACCCAAACCCTAACCCTCAGCCTAACCCTATCACTAACGCTAACCTTAACCTTAACCCTAATGCTAACCGTTAACCTTACCCTAACCCTAACCCTAAACCTAACCCTTACCCTTACCCTAACCCTTATCCTAACCCTTACCCTAACCTCTAACCCTAACTCTAACCCTTAGCTTTACCCTAAACCTAACCCTAACCCTAACCCTTACCCTAACCCTAACCCAAACCCTTACCCTAACACTAACACTAACCCTAACCCCTAAACCTAACCCTAAACCAAACACAACCCTAACCTTAACCCTAACCCTTACCCTTGCCCTAACTCTAACCCTAACCCAAACCCTAAACCTAACCCTAACCTTAACCCGAACCCTTACCCTTACCCTAACCCTAACCCCAAACCTAACCCTAACCCTAACCCTAACCCTTACCCTAACCCTAACCCTAACCCTTACCCTAAACCTAACTCTTACTCTTACACTAACCCTAACCACAAACCTAACCTAACCCTAACCCTAAACCGTACCCTTACCCTAACCTGAAAACTAACCCTAACTCTAATCCCGAACCCTAACCCTAACCCTAACCCTTACCCTTACCCTAACCCTAACGCTAAACTTAACCCTAAACCTAACACTAACCCTAATCCGAAACCTTACCCTAACCCTAACCCTAAACCTAACCCTAACCCTTACCCTTACCCGTAACCTAACCCTAAACCTAACCCTAACCCTTACCCTAACCCTAACCCTAACCTTAATGCTAACCCTAACCCTAACCCTAACGCTTACCTTAACCCTAACCCCAACCCTTACCCTAACCCTAACCCTAACCCTAACCCTTACCCTTACCCTAACCCTAACCTTAAACCTAACCCTAACCCTAACCCTAACACTTACCTTACCCCAACTCTAACCCTAACCTTAACCCCAACCCTAACCCAACCCTAACCCTAACCATAATGCTTACCCTTAAACTACCCCTACCCCTAACCCTAACCCAAACCTAACTCTAACCCTAACCCTAACTCTAACCCCTAACCCTAACACTAACCCTAACCCTTCTCCTTACCCTAACCCTAACCCTACCTCTAACCCTAACCCTAAACCTAACCCTAACCCTTACCCTAACCCTAACCCTAACCTTAATGCTAACCCTAACCCTAACCCTAATGCTTACCTTAACCCTAACCCTAACCCTAATCCTTACCCTAACCCTAACCCTAACCCTTACCCTTTTCCTAACACTAACCATAACCCTAACCCTTACCGTTAACCTAACCCTAACCCTAAACCTAACCCTAACCCTAACCCTACCTCTAACCCTTACCCTTACCCTAAATTTAACCCTAACTCTAACCCTAACCCTAAACTTTACCCTAAACCTAACCCTAACCCTTACCCTAACCCTAACCCTAACATTAAACCTAACCCTAATCCTAAACCTAACCCTTACCTTTACAATAACCCTAAACCTAACCTTAACCCCAAACATAAACCCAACCCTAACCCTAACCCCAACGCTTACCCATAATCTAACCCTAACCCTAACCCTAATCCAAACCCTAACATTTAACCTTATGCTAACCCTAACCCTAACCCTAACCCTTACCCTTAACCTAACCCTAACCCTAACCTTAAACCTAACCCTAACCCTAAGCCTAATCCTTACCTTTACAATAACCCCAACAGTAACCTTAACCCCAACCCTAAACCCAACCCTAACCCTAACCCTAACGCTTACCCTTAATCTAACCCTAACCCTAACCCTAATCCAAACCCTAACATTTAACCTTACGCTAACCCTAACCCTAACACTAACACTAACCCTAGCCCTAACCCTAACCCTTACCCTAAACCTAAACATAAACCCTAACCCTAACCCTTACCCGAAACCTAAACCTAACCCTAACCCTTACCATTACCCTACACCTAACCCTAATTCTAACCCTAACCCTAACCCTAATCCTAACCCTTTCCCTAACCCTAACCCTAACCCTTACCCTAACCCTAACCCTAACCCTAAACTTAACCATAACCCTAAGCCTAACCCTAACCATTACCATTACCCTAACCCTAACCCTTACCCTAAGCCTAAACCTAAATCTTAGAATAACCCTAATCCTAACCCTAACCCTTACCCTAACCCTAACCCTAACCCTAACCCTTACTCTAACCCTAATCCTTAGCCTAACCCTAAACCTAACCCTAAACTTAACCATAACCATAAGCCTAACCCTATCCATTACCATTACACTAACCCTAACCCTTACCCTAAACTTAACTCTTAGCCTAACCCTAACCCTATCCCTAACCCTTACCCTAACCATAACCCTAACCCTAACCCTTACCCTAATCCTAACTCTTACACTTAGTCTAATCCTAACCCTAACCTTAACCCTAACCCTAACCCAAATCCTAACCCTTACCCTTACCCTAACCCTAACCCTAACCCTTTCTCTTACCCTAACCCTAACCCCAAACCTGCCCTAACCCTAACCCTAACCCTAAACCTTACCCTAACTCTAACCTAACCCTAAACCTAAACCTGACTCCTAACACTAAACCTAACACTAACCCTTACCCTTACCCTAACCCTAACCCTAAGCTTAACCCTAAACCTAACACTAACCCTAACCCTAACCCTTACCCTAACCCTAACCCTGAACCTAAACCTAACCCTAACCCTAACCCTTACCCTTACCCTTACGCTAATCCTAACCCTAAACCTAAACCTAACCCTTACCCTAACCCTAACCCTTATACTAACCCTAACCTTAACCCTAACCCTAACCTTTACCCTTACCCTAATCCTAACCCTGAACGTAAACCTAACCCAAACCCTTACCCTTACCCTAATCCTAATCCTAACCCTAACCCTAACCCTTACCCTAACTCTAACCCTAACCTTAACCCTAACCCTAACAATTACCCTTACCCTAACCCTAACCCTAACCCTTACCCTAACCCTAACCCTAACCTTAATGCTAACCCTAACCCTAACCCTAACCTTTACCTTAACCCTAAACCTAACCCTAATCCTTACCCTAACCCTAACCCTAACACTTACCCTTTTCCTAACAGTAACCCTAAACCTAATCCTAAACCTTAGCCATAACCTTACCCTAACCCTAACCCTAACCCTAACCCTTACAGTTACCCTAACCCTAACCCTAAACCTAACCCTACCTCTAACCCTTACCCTTACCCTAAACCTAACCCTAACCCTAACCAAAACCCTAGCCCTTACCCTTACCCTAACCCTAACCCTAACCCTAACAATAACCTTAACCCTAACCCTAACCCTAACCTTAATTCTAACCCTAAACCTAACCCTAACCCTTACACTAACCCTAACCCTTACCCTCACCCTAACTTTAACCCTAACCCTAACCCTGAACCTAACCCTAACCCTAACCGTAACCCTTGCCCTAACCCTAACCCTAACCCTAACCCTAAACCTTCCCATTACCGTAACCCTAACCCTAACCTTAATGCTAACCCTAACACTAACCCTAACCCTAACCCTAACCCTAATCCTTACCCTAACCCTAACCCTAAACCTAATCCTTAACCTTTCCCTAACCCTAACCCTAACCCTAACCATAAACATTACCCTAACCTTAATGCTAACCCCAAACCTTAGCCTTACTCTTACCCTAACCATAACCCTAACCCTAACCCTAAATTTAACCATAACCCTAACCCTAAACCTTACCCTTACCCTAACCCTAAACCTAAACCTAACCCTAACCCTAACCCTAACCCTACCTCTAATCCTTACCCTTACCCTAAACCTAACCCTAACCCTAATCCTAACCCTACCACTTACCCTAACCCTAACCCTAACCCTAACCCTAACCCTTACCCTCACCCTAACCCTAACCCTAACCCTAACCGAAACCCTAACCCTTACCCTTAGCCTAACCCTAACCCTAACGTTAACCGTAACCCTCAACATTACCCATACCGTAACCCTAACCCTAACCCTAACCCTTACTCTTACCCTAATCCTAACCCTAAACCTAACCCTTACCCTTACCCTAACCCTAACCGTTACCCTAACTCTGACCTTAACCCTAACCCTAACCCTGACTCCTAACCCTAACCCTAAACCCTACCCTAACCCTAACCCTTACCATTACCTCAACCTAACCCTAACCTTAATGCTAACCCTAACACTAACCCTAACCCTTACCCTAAGGCTAAACATTACCCTTAATCTTACCCTAACCCTAACCCTTACCCTAACCTTAACCCTAACCCTAATCCTAACCCTTACCCTTACCCTAACCCTAACCCTAAACTTAACCCTAAACCTAACCCTAATCCCAACCCTTACACTTAACCTAACCCTAACTCTAACCCTAGCCCTTACATTTACCCTAACCCTAACCCTAACCCTAATCTTAAACCTAACGCTAACCCTAACCCTAACCCTTACCCTTATCTTAACACTAACCCTAAATCTAACCCGAACCCTAACCCTAACTCTAAACTTTACCCTAACCCTAACCTTATCCCTTACACTTACCCTAACCCTAACCTTAAACCTAACCCTAACCCTAACCCTAACCCTAACCCTTACCTTTAAAATAACCCTAACCCTAACCTTAACCCCAACCCTAAACCCAACCCTAACCCTAAACCTAACGCTTACCCATAATCTAACCCTAACCCTAAGCCTAACACTAACGCTATCCCTAACCCTAACCCTTACCCAAAACCTAACCCTAACCCTAACCCTTACCATTACCCTAAACCTAACCCTACTTCTAACCCTAACACTAACCCGAACCCTAACCCTAACCCTAACCCTAACCCTAACCCTAACCCTAAACCTTACCCTTACTCTAACCTAAACCTAAACCTAAACCTGACTCCTAACCCTAACCCTAACACTAACCCTTACCCTTACCCTAACCCTAACCCTTATCCTAAACCTAACCCTAACCCTAAATTTAACCCTAACCCTAACCCTGAACCTAACCCTAACCCTAACCCTAACCATTACCCTAACCCTAACCCTAAACCTAACCCTAACCCTTACCATTGCCCTAACCCTAACCCTAACCTTAATGCTAACCCTAACACTAACCCTAACCCTAACCCTAACCCTAATCCTTACCCTAACCCTAACCCTAATCCTTAACCTTTCCCTAACCCTAACCCTAACCCTAACCTAAACATTACCCTTACCCTTACCCTAACCCTAAGCCTAAACATTACCCTAACATTAACTCTAACCCTAATCCTAACCCTTACCTTAACCTAACCCTAACCCTAAACTGAACCGTAACCCTAACCCTAACCCTAACCCTAACCATTACCATTACCCTAACCCTAACCCTTACCCTAACCCTAACCCTTATCCTAAACCTAACCCTAACCCTAACCTTAACCCTAAACCTAACCCTAACCCTAACCCTTACACTACCCTAACCCTAAACCTAACCCTTACCCTTAGCGTAACCCTAACCCTAACCTTAACCCTAACCCTAAACCTAACCCTTACCCTTACCCTAACCCTAACCCTTACTCTAACCCTAACCATAACCCCAAACCTAACCTTAACCCTAACCCTAACCATAAACCTTACCCTTACACTAACCTAACTCTAAACCTAAACCCGATTGGTAACCCTAACCCTAACACTAACCCTTACCCTTACCCTAACCCTAACCCTAAGCTTAAC
Organism: Megascapheus bottae; assembly: GCA_024803745.1. Classification (NCBI taxonomy): domain Eukaryota; kingdom Metazoa; phylum Chordata; class Mammalia; order Rodentia; family Geomyidae; genus Megascapheus; species Megascapheus bottae. Next base: position 1,005,380 of record JANJXV010000259.1, read on the forward strand.
CCTAAACCTAACACTAACCCTAACCCTAACCCTTACCCTAACCCTAACCCTGAACCTCAACCTAACCCTAACCCTTACCCTTACCCTTACCCTTACCCTTACCCTTACCCTAATCCTAACCCTAAACCTAAACCTAATCCTTACCCTAACCCTAACCCTTATACTAACCTTAACCTTAACCCTAACCCTAACCTTTACCCTTATCCTAACCCTAACCCTGAACCTAAACCTAACCCTAACCCTTACCCTTACCCTAACCCTAACCCTAACCTTAACCCTAACCCTAACCGTTACCCTTACCCTAACCCTAACCCTAACCCTTACCCTAACCCTAACCCTAACCTTAATGCTAAACCTAACTCTAACCCTTACTTTAACCCTAAACTTAGCCCTAATCCTTACCCTAAACCGAACCCTAACCCTTACACTTTTCCTAACACTAACCCTAACGCTAAACCTTACCCTTACCCTTACCCTAACCCTAACCCTAACCCTTACCGTTACCCTAACCCTAACCCTGAACCTAACCCTAACCCTAACCCTACCTCTAACCCTTACCCTTACCCTTAAACTAACCCTAACCCTAACCCTAACCCTAGCCCTTACCCTTACCCTAACCCTAACCCTAACCCTAACGAAACCCTAACCCTAACCCTTACCCACACCCTCAACCTCACCCTAATCCTAACCCTAACCCTAACACTTACCCTTAGCCTAACCCTAACCCTAACGTTAACCGTAACCCTAAACCTTAGCCTTACCCTAACCCTAACCCTAACCCTTACTCTTACCCTAATTCTAACCCTAAACCTAACACTAAACCTTACCCTAACCCTAACCCTTACCCTAATCCTAAATTTAACCCTAACCCTAACCCTGAACCTAACCCTAACCCTAACCCTAACCATTACCCTAACCCTAACCCTAAACCTAACCCTAACCCTTACCATTGCCCTAACCCTAACCCTAACCTTAATGCTAACCCTAACACTAACCCTAACCCTAAACCTAACCCTAATCCTTACCCTAACCCTAACCCTAATCCTTAACCTTTCCCTAAACCTAACCCTAACCATAACCCAAAACATTACCCTTACCCTTACCCTAACCCTAAGCCTAACCATAACCCTAACCTTAACTCTAACCCTAACCCTAACCCTAACCCTAACCTTAACCCTAACCCTAACCTTATCCCTTACCATAACCCTAACCCTAACCCTAAACCTTACCCTTAGCCTAACCCTAACCCTAACCCTAACCTTACCCCTAACCCTAACCCTAACCCTTACCCTTACCCTAACCCTAACCCTAACCCTTACTCTAACCCTAACCCTAACCCCAAACCTAACCCTAACCCTAACCCGAACCCTAAACCTTACCCTTACTCTAACCTAACCCTAAACCTAAACCCTAACCCTAACACTAACCCTTACCCTTACCCTAACCATAACCCTAAGCTTAACCCTAAACCTAACACTAACCCTAATCTAACCCTTACCCTAACCCTAACCCTAACCCTGAACCTAAACCTAACCCTAACCCTTACCCTTACCCTTACCCTAATCGTAACCCTAAACCTAACCCTAACCCTTACCCTAACCCTAACCCTTATACTAACCCTAACCTTAACCCTAAACCTAACCTTTACCCTTACCCTAACCTTAACCCTGAACCTAAACCTAACCCTAACCCTTACCCTTACCCTAATCCTAACCCTAAACCTAACCCTAACCCTTACCCTAACCCTAACCCTAACCTTACCCCTAACCCTAAAAATTACTCTTACCCTAACCCTAACCCCAACCCTTACCCTAACCCTAACCCTAACCTTAATGCTAACCCTAACCCTAAACCTAACCCTTACCTTAACCCTAAACTTAACCCTAATCCTTACCCTAACCCGAACCGTAACCCTTACCCTAACCTTAACCCTGAACCTAAACCTAACCCTAACCCTTTTCTTAACACTAACCCTAACCCTAAAACTTACCCTTACCCTAACCCTAACCCTAACCCTAACCCTAAACCTAAACCTAACCCTACCTCTAACCCTTACCCTTACCCTAAACCTAACCCTAACCCTAACCCTAACCCTAGCCCTTACCCGTACCCTAACCCTAACCCTAACCCTTACTCTAACCCTTACTCTAACCCTAACCCTAACCCTAACCCTAAACCTAACCGAAACCCTAACCCTAAACCTTACCCTTACCCTAACCCTAACCATAACCCTAACCCTAACCCTAACCATAACCCTAAACCTAACCCTAACCCTAACCCTAACCCTAACCATTACCATTACCCTAACCCTAACCCTTACCCTAACCCTAACCCTAACCCTTATCCTAAACCTAACCCTAACACTAACCTTATCCCTAACCCTAACCCTAACCCTAACCCTTACCCTAACCCTTACCCTTACCCTAACCATAACCCTAACCTTAACCCTTACCCTAAAACTACCACTTACCCTTACCCTAACTCTAACCCTAACCCTTACTCTAACCAACCCTAACCCGAAACCTAACCCTAACCCTAACCCTAACCCTAAACCTTACCCTTACTCTAACCTAACCCTAAACCTAAACCTGACTCGTAACCCTAATCCTAACACTAACCCTTACCCTTACCCTAACCCTAACCCTAAGCTTAACCTTAAACCTAACACTAACCCTAACCCTAACCCTTACCCTAACCCTAACCCTAACCCTGAACCTAAACCTAACGCTAACCCTTACCCTTACCCTTACCCTTACCATTACCCTAATCAACCCTAAACCTAAACCTAATCCTTACCCTAATCCTAACCCTTATACTAACCCTAACCTTAACCCTAACCCTAACCTTTACCCTTACCCTAACCCTAACCCTGAAACTAAACCTAACCCTAACCCTTACCCTTACCCTAAACCTAACCTTAACCTTAACCCTAACCCTAACAGTTACCCTTACCCTAACCCTAACCCTAACCCTTACCTTAACCCTAAACTTAACCCTAATCCTTACCCTAAACCGAACCCTAACCCTTACCCTTACCCTAACCCTAACCCTAACCCTAACCCTAACCCTACCTCTAACCATTACCCTTACCCTAAACCTAACCCTAACCCTAACCCTAACCCTAGCCCTTACCCTTACCCTAACTCTAACCCTACCCCTACCCCTAACATAACTCTAACCCTAACCCTTACCCACACCCTCACCCTTACCCTAATCCTAACCCTAACCCTAACACCTACCCTTAGCCTAACCCTAACCCTAATGTTAACCGTAACCCTAAACCTTACCCTTACCCTAACCCTAACCCTAACCCTTACTCTTACTCTAATTCTAACCCTAAACCTAACCCTAAACCTTACCCTAACCCTAACCCTTACACTAACCCTAAATTTAACCCTAACCCTAAGCCTGAACCTAACCCTAACCCTAACACTAACCATTACCCTACCCCTAACCCTAAACCTAACCCTAACCCTTAACATTGCCCTAACCCTAACCCTAACCTTAATGCTAACCCTAACACTAACCCTAACCCTAACCCTACCCTAATCCTTACCCTAACCCTAACCCTAATCCTTAACCTTTCCCTAACCCTAACCCTAACCATAACCCTAAACATTACCCTTACCCTTACCCTAACCCTAAGCCTAACCATTACCCTAACCTTAACTCTAACCCTAATCCTAACCCTTACCTTACCCTAACCCTAACCCTAAACCTAACCCTAACCCTAACCCTAACCCTAACCATGAACTTAACCCTAACTCTAAGCCTAACCCTAACCATTACCATTACCCTAACCCTAACCCTAACCCTAACCCTAACCCTTAGCCTAAACCTAACCCTAACCCTAAACTTAACCCTAACCCTAACCCTAACCCTAACACTTATCCTAACCCTAACCCTAACCATTATCCTTAGCCTAACCCTAACCCTAACCCTAACCTTAACCCTAACCCTAACCCTAACCCTTACCCTTACCGTAACCCTAACCCTAACCCATACTCTAATCCTAACCCTAATCCCAAACCTAACCCTAACCCTAACCCTAACCCTAAACCTTACCCTTACTCTAACCTAACCCTAAACCTAAAACTGACTCCTAACCCTAACCCTAACACTAACCCTTATCCTTACCCTAACCCTAACCCTATGCTTAACCCTAAACCTAACACTAACCCTAACTCTAACCCTTACCCTAACCCTAACCCTGAACCTAAACCTAACCCTAACCCTTACCCTTACACTTACCCTTACCCTAATCCTAACCCTAAACCTAACCCTAACCCTTACCCTAACCCTAAACCTTATACTAACCCTAACCTTAACCCTAACCCTAAACTTTACCCTTTCTCTAACCCTAACCCTGAGCGTAAACCTAGCCCTAACCCTTACCCTTACCCTAATCCTAACCCTAAACCTAACCCTAACCCTTACCCTAACCCTAACCCTAACCTTAACCCTAACCCTAACCATTACCCTTACCCTAACCCTAACCCCAAACCTTACCCTAACCCTAACCCTAACCTTAATGCTAACCCTAACCCTAACCCTAACCATTACCTTAACCCTAAACTTAACCCTAATCCTTACCCTAACCCGAACCGTAACCCTTACCCTTTTCCTAACACTAACCCTAACCCTAAACCTTACCCTTACCCTTACCCTAACCCTAACCCTAACCCTAACCCTTACCTTTATACTAACCCTAACCCTACACCTAACCGTAACCCTACCTCTAACCCTTACCCTTACCCTAAACCTAACACTAAACCTAACCCTATCCCTAGCCCTTACCCTTACCCTAACCCTAACCCTAACCCTAACCCTAACCTTAACCCTAACACTAACCCTAACCCTAACCCTTACCCTCACCCTCACCCTTACCCTAATCCTAACCCTAACCGTAACACTTACCCTTAGCCTAACCCTAACCCTAACGTTAACCGTAACCCTAAACCTTACCCTTACCCTAACCCTAAACCTAACCCTTACTCTTACCCTAATTCTAACCCTAAACCTAACCCTAACCCTTACCCTAACCCTAACTCCTACCCTAACCCTAAATTTAACCCTAACCCTAACCCTGAAACTAACCCTAACCCTAACCCTAACCCTTACCCTAACCCTAACCCTTACCCTAACCCTAAATTTAACCCTAACCCAACCCTGAACCTAACCCTAACCCTAACCCTAATCCTTAACCTTTCCCTAACCCTAACCCTAATCCTAACCCCCTTACCCTTACACTAACCCTAACCCTAACCGTTACCCTAACCTTAACCCTAACCCTAATCCAAACCCTTACCTTACCCTAACCCTAACCTAACCCTAACCCTAACCCTAACACTAAACTTTACCCTAACCCTAACCCTAACCCTTACACTTACCCTAACCCTAACCTTAAACCTAACCCTAAACCTAAACCTAACCCTTACCTTTACAATAACCCTAACCCTAACCTTAACCCCAACCCTAAACCCAACCCTAACCCTAACCCTAACGCTTACCCTTAATGTAACCATAACCCTAACCCTAGTCCAAACCCTAACCTTTAACCTTACGCTAACCCTAACCCTAACACTAACACTAAACCTAGCCATAACCCTAAGGCTTACCCTAAAACTAACCATAAACCCTAACCTTAACCCTTACCCAAAACCTAACCCTAACCCTAACCCTTACCATTACCCTAAACCTAACCCTACTTCTAACCCTAACAATAACCCTAACCCTAAACCTTACCCTAAACCTAACCCTAACCCTTAGCCAAACCCTAACCCTAAACTTAACCCTAACCCTAAGCCTAACCCTAACCATTACCATTAACCTAACCCTAACCCTTACCCTAACCCTAACCCTAACCCTTAGCCTAAACCTAACCCTAACTCTAACCTTAACCCTAACCCTAACCCTAAACCTTACCCTAACCCTAACCCTAACCCTAACCCTTACCCTTAGCCTAACCCTAACCCTAACATTAACCCTAACCCTAAACTTTACCCTTACCCTAACCCTAACCCTAACTCTTACTCTAACCCTAACCCTAACCCCAAACCTAACCCTAACCCTAACCCTAACCCTAAACCTTACCCTTACTCTAACCTAACCCTAAACCTAAACCTGACTCCCAACCCTAACCCTAACACTAACCCTTACCCTTACCATAACCCTAACCCTGAACCTAAACCTAACCCTAACCTTTACCCTTACCCTTACCCTAATCCTAACCCTAAACCTAAACCTTTACCTTACCCTAACCCTAACCCTTACCCACACCCTCAACCTTACCCTAATCCTTACCCTAACCCTAACACTTACCCTTAGCCTAACCCTAACCCTAAGGTTAACCGTAACCCTAAACCTTACCCGTACCTTAACCATAACCCTAACCCTTACTCTTACCCTAATTCTAACCCTAAACCTAACCCTAAACCTTACCCTAACCCTAACACTTACCCTTACCCTAAATTTAAACCTAACCCTTGCCCTAACCCTAACCCTAACCCTAACCCTAAACCTTCCCATTACCGTAACCCTAACCCTAACCCTAACCCTTACTCTTACCCTAATCCTAACCCTAAACCTAACCCTTACCCTTACCCTAACCCTAACCGTTACCCTAACTCTGACCTTAACCCTAACCCTAACACTGACTCCTAACCCTAACCCTAACCCTAAACCTACCCTAACCCTAATCCTTACCATTACCTCAACCTAACCCTAACCTTAATGCTAACCCTAACACTAACCCTAACCCTTACCCTAAGGCTAAACATTACCCTTAATCTTACCCTAACCCTAACCCTTACCCTAATCTTAATCCTAACCCTAATCCTAACCCTTACCCTTACCCTAACCCTAACCCTAAACTTAACCCTAAACCTAACCCTAATCCTAACCCTTACACTTAACCTAACCCTAACTCTAACCCTAGCCCTTACATTTACCCTAACCCTAACCCTAACCCTAATCTTAAACCTAACGCTAACCCTAACCCTAACCCTTTCCCTTATCTTAACCCTAACCCTAAATCTAACCCGAACCCTAACCCTAACCCTTTCCCTTATCTTAACCCTAACCCTAAATCTAACCCGAACCCTAACCCTAACTCTAAACTTTACCCTAACCCTAACCTTAACCCTTACACTTACCCTAACCCTAACCTTAAACCTAACCCTAACCCTAACCCTAACCCTTACCTTTAAAATAACCCTAACCCTAACCTTAACCCCAACCCTAAACCCAACCCTAACCCTAAACCTAACGCTTACCCATAATCTAACCCTAACCCTAAGCCTAACACTAACGCTATCCCTAACCCTAACCATTACCCAAAACCTAACCCTAACCCTAACCCTTATCATTACCCTAAACCTAACCCTACTTCTAACCCTAACACTAACCCGAACCCTAACCCTTACCCTAAAACTAAACCTAACCCTTAGCCTAACCCTAACCCTAACCCTAAACTTAACCCTAACCCTAAGCCTAACCCTAAACTTTACCATTACCCTAACCCTAACCCTTACCCTAACCCTAACCCTACCCCTTATCCTAAACCTAACCCTAAACCTAACCTTAACCCTAAACCTACCCTAACCCTAACCCTTACCCTAACACTAACCCTAACCCTAACCCTTACCCTTAGCCTGACCCTAACCCTAACCTTAACCCTAACCCTAACCCTAACCCGAACCCTTACTCTAACCCTAACCCTAACCCCAAACCTAACCCTAACCCTAACCCTAACCCTAAACCTTACCCTTACTCTAACCTAACCCTAAACCTAAACCTGACTCCTAACCCTAACCCTAACACTAACCCTTACCCTTACCCTAACCCTAACCCTTATCCTAAACCTAACCCTAACCCTAAATTTAACCCTAACCCTAACCCTGAACCTAACCCTAACCCTAACCCTAACCATTACCCTAACCCTAACCCTAAACCTAACCCTAACCCATACCATTGCCCTAACCCTAACCCTAACCTTAATGCTAACCCTAACACTAACCCTAACCCTAACCCTAACCCTAATCCTTACCCGAACCCTAACCCTAATCCTTAACCTTTCCCTAACCCTAACCCTAACCCTAACCTAAACATTACCCTTACCCTTACCCTAACCCTAAGCCTAACCATTACCCTAACATTAACTCTAACCCTAATCCTAACCCTTACCTTAACCTAACCCTAACCCTAAACTGAACCGTAACCCTAACCCTAACCCTAACCCTAACCATTACCATTACCCTAACCCTAACCCTTACCCTAACCCTAACCCTTATCCTAAACCTAACCCTAACCCTAACCTTAACCCTAAACCTAACCCTAACCCTAACCCTTACACTACCCAAACCCTAAACCTAACCCTTACCCTTAGCCTAACCCTAACCCTAACCTTAACCCTAACCCTAAACCTAACCCTTACCCTTACCCTAACCCTAACCCTTACTCTAACCCTAACCATAACCCCAAACCTAACCTTAACCCTAACCCTAACCGTAAACCTTACCCTTACTCTAACCTAACTCTAAACCTAAACCCGATTGGTAACCCTAACCCTAACACTAACCCTTACCCTTACCCTAACCCTAACCCTAAGCTTAACCCTAAACCTAACGCTAACCCTAACCCTAACCCTTACCCTAACCCTAACCCTGAACCTCAAAATAACCCTAACCCTTACCCTTACCCTTACCCTTACCCTTACCCTAATCCTAACCCTAAACCTAAACCTAACCCTTACCCTAACCCTAACCCTTACACTAACCTTAACCTTAACCCTAACCCTAACCTTTACCCTTATCCTAACCCTAACCCTGAACCTAAACCTAACCCTAACCCTTACCCTTACCCTAACCCTAACCCTAACCTTAACCCTAACCCTAACCGTTACCCTTACCCTAATCCTAACCCTAACCCTTACCCTAACCCTAACCCTAACCCTTACCCTAACCCTAACCCTAACCTTAATGCTAAACCTAACTCTAACCCTTACTTTAACCCTAAACTTAGCCCTAATCCTTACCCTAAACCGAACCCTAACCCTTACACTTTTCCTAACACTAACCCTAACGCTAAACCTTACCCTTACCCTTACCCTAACCCTAACCCTAACCCTTACAGTTACCCTAACCCTAACCCTGAACCTAACCCTAACCCTAACACTACCTCTAACCCTTACCCTTACCCTAAAACTAACCCTAACCCTAACCATAACCCTAGCCCTTACCCTTACCCTAACCCTAACCCTAACCCTAACGAAACCCTAACCCTAACCCTTACCCACACCCTCAACCTCACCCTAATCCTAACCCTAACCCTAACACTTACCCTTAGCCTAACCCTAACCCTAACGTTAACCGTAACCCTAAACCTTACCCTTACCCTAACCCTAACCCTAACCCTTACTCTTACCCTAATTCTAACCCTAAACCTAACCCTAAACCTTACCCTAACCCTAACCCTTACCCTAACCCTAAATTTAACCCTAACCCTAACCCTGAACCTAACCATAACCCTAACCCTAACCATTACCCTAACCCTAAACCTAACCCTAACCCTTACCATTGCCCTAACCCTAACCCTAACCTTAATGCTAACCCTAACACTAACCCTAACCCTAAACCTAACCCTAATCCTTACCCTAACCCTAACCCTAATCCTTAACCTTTCCCTAAACCTAACCCTAACCATAACCCTAAACATTACCCTTACCCTTACCCTAACCCTAAGCCTAACCATAACCCTAACCTTAACTCTAACCCTAACCCTAACCCTAACCCTAACCTTAACCCTAACCCTAACCTTAACCCTTACCATAACCCTAACCCTAACCCTAAACCTTACCCTTAGCCTAACCCTAACCCTAACCCTAACCTTACCCCTAACCCTAACCCTAACCCTTACCCTTACCCTAACCCTAACCCTAACCCTTACTCTAACCCTAACCCTAACCCCAAACCTAACCCTAACCCTAACCCGAACCCTAAACCTTACCCTTACTCTAACATAACCCTAAACCTAAACCCTAACCCTAACACTAACCCTTACCCTTACCCTAACCATAACCCTAAGCTTAACCCTAAACCTAACACTAACCCTAATCTAACCCTTACCCTAACCCTAACCCTAACCCTGAACCCAAACCTAACCCTAACCCTTACCCTTACCCTTACCTTAATCGTAACCCTAAACCTAACCCTAAACCTTATCCTAACCCTAACCCTTATAGTAACCCTAACCTTAACCCTAAACCTAACCTTTACCCTTACCCTAACCTTAACCCTGAACCTAAACCTAACCCTAACCCTTACCCTTACCCTAATCCTAACCCTAAACCTAACCCTAACCCTTACCCTAACCCTAAACCTAACCTTAACCCTAAACCTAACCATTACTCTTACCCTAACCCTAACCCCAACCCTTACCCTAACCCTAACCTTAATGCTAACCCTAACCCTAAACCTAACCCTTACCTTAACCCTAAACTTAACCCTGATCCTTACCCTAACCAGAACCGTAACCCTTACCCTAACCTTAACCCTGAACCTAAACCTAACCCTAACCCTAACCCTCTTCCTAACACTAACCCTAACCCTAAACCTTACCCTTACCCTAACCCTCACCCTAACCCTAACCCTTACCTTTACCCTAACCCTAACCCTAAACCTAAACCTAACCCTACTTCTAACCCTTACCCTTACCCTAAACCTAACCCTAACCCTAACCCTAACCCTAACCCTAACCCTAACCCTAGCCCTTACCCGTACCCTAACCCTAACCCTAACCCTTACTCTAACCCTTACTCTAACCCTAACCCTAACCCTAACCCTAACCATTACCATTACCCTAACCCTAACTCTTACCCTAACCCTAACCCTAACCCTAACCATAACCCTAAACCTAACCCTAACCCTAACCCTAACCCTAACCATTACCATTACCCTAACCCTAACTCTTACCCTAACCCTAACCCTAACCCTTATCCTAAACCTAACCCTAACACTAACCTTATCCCTAACCCTAACCCTAACCCTAACCCTTACCCTAACCCTAATCCTAACCCTTACCCTTACCCTAACCCTAACCCTAACCTAAACCCTAACCCTAAACCTACCCCTTACCCTTACCCTAACTTTAACCCTAACCCTTACTCTAACCAACCCTAACCCGAAACCTAACCCTAAACCTAACCCTAACCCTAAACCTTACCCTTACTCTAACCTAACCCTAAACCTAAACCTGACTCGTAAACCTAACCCTAACACTAACCCTTACCCTTACCCTAACCCTAACCCTAAGCTTAACCCTAAACCTAACACTAACCCTAACCTTAACCCTTACCCTAACCCTAACCCTAACCCTGAACCTAAACGTAACGCTAACCCTTACCCTTACCCTTACCCTTACCCTAATCCTAACCCTAAACCTAAACCTAATCCTTACCCTAACCCTAACCCTTATACTAACCCTAACCTTAACCCTAACCCTAACCTTTACCCTTACCCTAACCCTAACCCTGAACCTAAACCTAACCCTAACCCTTAACCTTACCCTAAACCTAACCTTAACCTTAACCCTAACCCTAACAGTTACCCTTACCCTAACCCTAACCCTAACCCTTACCCTAACCCTAACCCTAACCTTAATGCTAACCCTAACCCTAACCCTTACCTTAACCCTAAACTTAACCATAATCCTTACCCTAAACCGAACCCTAACCCTTACCCTTACCCTAACCCTACCCCTAACCCTAACCCTAACCCTACCTCTAACCCTTACCCTTACCCTAAACCTAACCCTAAACCTAACCCTAACCCTAGCCCTTACCCTTACCCTAACCCTAACCCTACCCCTACCGCTAACATAACTCTAACCCTAACCCTTACCCACACCCTCACCCTTACCCTAATCCTAACCCTAACCCTAACACTTACCCTTAGCCTAACCCTAACCCTAATGTTAACCGTAACCCTAAACCTTACCCTTACCCTAACCCTAACCCTAACCCTTACTCTTACTCTAATTCTAACCCTAAACCTAACCCTAAACCTTACCCTAACCCTAACCCTTACCCTAACCCTAAATTTAACCCTAACCCTAAGCCTGAACCTAACCCTAACCCTAACACTAACCATTCCCCTAACCCTAACCCTAAACCTAACCCCAACCCTTAACATTGCCCTAACCCTAACCCTAACCTTAATGCTAACCCTAACACTAACCCTAACCCTAACCCTACCCCTAATCCTTACCCTAACCCTAACCCTAATCCTTAACCTTTCCCTAACCCTAACCCTAACCATAACCCTAAACATTACCCTTACCCTTACCCTAACCCTAAGCCTAACCATTACCCTAACCTTAACTCTAACCCTAATCCTAACCCTTACCTTACCCTAACCCTAACCCTAAACCTAACCCTAACCCTAACCCTAACCCTAACCCTAAACTTAACCCTAACTCTAAGCCTAACCCTAACCATTACCATTACCCTAACCCTAAACCTAACCCTAAACCTAACCCTTAGCCTAAACCTAACCCTAACCCTAAACTTAACCCTAACCCTAACCCTAACCCTAACCCTTATCCTAACCCTAACCCTAACCATTATCCTTAGCCTAACCCTAACCCTAACCCTAACCTTAACCCTAACCCTAACCCTAACCCTTACCCTTACCGTAACCCTAACCCTAACCCTTACTCTAATCCTAACCCTAATCCCAAACATAACCCTAACCCTAACCCTAACCCTAAACCTTACCCTTACTCTAACCTAACCCTAAACCTAAAACTGACTCAAAACCCTAACCCTAACACTAACCCTTATCCTTACCCTAACCCTAACCCTATGCTTAACCCTAAACCTAACACTAACCCTAACTCTAACCCTTACCCTAACCCTAACCCTGAACCTAAACCTAACCCTAACTCTTACCCTTACACTTACCCTTACCCTAATCCTAACCCTAAACCTAACCCTAACCCTTACCCTAACCCTAACCTTAACCCTAACCCTAAACTTTACCCTTTCTCTAACCCTAACCCTGAACGTAAACCTAGCCCTAACCCTTACCCTTACCCTAATCCTAACCCTAAACCTAACCCTAACCCTTACCCTAACCCTAACCCTAACCTTAACCCTAACCCTAACCATTACCCTTACCCTAACCCTAACCCCAAACCTTACCCTAACCCTAACCCTAACCTTAATGCTAACCCTAACCCTAACCCTAACCATTACCTTAACCCTAAACTTAACCCTAATCCTTACTCTAACCCGAACCGTAACCCTTACCCTTTTCCTAACACTAACCCTAACCCTAAACCTTACCCTTACCCTTACCCTAACCCTAACCCTAAACCTAACCTTTACCTTTACACTAACCCTAACCCTACACCTAACCCTAACCCTACCTCTAACCCTTACCCTTACCCTAAACCTAACCCTAAACCTAACCCTATCCCTAGCCCTTACCCTTACCCTAACCCTAACCCTAACCCTAACCCTAACCTTAACCCTAACACTAACCCTAACCCTAACCCTAACCCTTACCCTCACCCTCACCCTTACCCTAATCCTAACCCTAACCGTAACACTTACCCTTAGCCTAACCCTAACCCTAACGTTAACCGTAACCCTAAACCTTACCCTTACCCTAACCCTAAACCTAACCCTTACTCTTACCCTAATTCTAACCCTAAACCTAACCCTAACCCTTACCCTAACCCTAACTCCTACCCTAACCCTAAATTTAACCCTAACCCTAACCCTGAAACTAACCCTAACCCTAACCCTAACCCTTACCCTAACCCCAACCCTTACCCTAACCCTAAATTTAACCCTAACCCTAACCCTGAACCTAACCCTAACCCTAACCCTAATCCTTAACCTTTCCCTAACCCTAACCCTAACCCTAACCCCCTTACCCTTACACTAACCCTAACCCTAACCGTTACCCTAACCTTAACCCTAACCCTAATCCAAACCCTTACCTTACCCTAACCCTAACCTAACCCTAACCCTAACCCTAACACTAAACTTTACCCTAACCCTAACCCTAACCCTTACACTTACCCTAACCGTAACCTTAAACCTAACCCTAAACCTAACCCTAACCCTTACCTTTACAATAACCCTAACCCTAACCTTAACCCCAACCCTAAACCCAACCCTAACCCTAACCCTAACGCTTACCCTTAATGTAACCCTAACCCTAACCCTAGTCCAAACCCTAACCTTTAACCTTACGCTAACCCTAACCCTAACACTAACACTAAACCTAGCCATAACCCTAAGGCTTACCCTAAAACTAACCATAAACCCTAACACTAACCCTTACCCAAAACCTAACCCTAACCCTAACCCTTACCATTACCCTAAACCTAACCCTACTTCTAACCCTAACAATAACCCTAACCCTAAACCTTACCCTAAACCTAACCCTAACCCTTAGCCAAACCCTAACCCTAAACTTAAGCCTAACCGAAAGCCTAACCCTAACCATTACCATTACCCTAACCCTAACCCTTACCCTAACCCTAACCCTAACCCTTAGCCTAAACCTAACCCTAACTCTAACCTTAACCCTAACCCTAACCCTAAACCTTACCCTAACCCTAACCCTAACACTAACCCTTACCCTTAGCCTAACCCTAACCCTAACATTAACCCTAACCCTAACCTTTACCCTTACCCTAACCCTAACTCTTACTCTAACCCTAACCCTAACCCCAAACCTAACCCTAACCCTAACCCTAAGCCTAACCCTAACCATTACCATTACCCTAACCCTAACCCTTACCCTAACCCTAACCCTAACCCTTAGCCTAAACCTAACCCTAACTCTAACCTTAACCCTAACCCTAACCCTAAACCTTACCCTAAACCTAACACTAACCCTAACCCTTACCCTTAGCCTAACCCTAACCCTAACATTAACCCTAACCCTAACCTTTACCCTTACCCTAACCCTAACCCTAACTCTTACTCTAACCCAAACCCTAACCCCAAACCTAACCCTAACCCTAACCCTAACCCTAAACCTTACCCTTACTCTAACCTAACCCTAAACCTAAACCTGACTCCCAACCCTAACCCTAACACTAACCCTTACCCTTACCCTAACCCTAACCCTGAACCTAAACCTAACCCTAACCCTTACCCTTACCCTTACCCTTACCCTAATCCTAACCCTAAACCTAAACCTTTACCTTACCCTAACCCTAACTCTTACCCACACCCTCAACCTTACCCTAATCCTTACCCTAACCCTAACAGTTACCCTTAGCCTAACCCTAACCCTAAGGTTAACCGTAACCCTAAACCTTACCCGTACCTTAACCATAACCCTAACCCTTACTCTTACCCTAATTCTAACCCTAAACCTAACCCTAAACCTTACCCTAACCCTAACCCTTACCCTTACCCTAAATTTAAACCTAACCCTAAACCTGAACCTAACCCTAACCCTAACCCTAAACATTATCCTAACCCTAACCCTAACATAAACCCTAAACCTTAGCATTACCCTAACCCTAACCCTAACCTTAATGCTAACCCTAACACTAACCCTAACCCTAACCCTAACCCTAATCCTTACCCTAACCCTAACCCTAATCCTTAACCTTTCCATAACCCTAACCCTAACCCTAACCCAAAACATTACCCTTATCCTTACCCTAACCCTAACACTAACCGTTACCCTAACCTAAACTCTAACCCTAATCCTAACCCTTACCTTACCCTAACACTAACCCTAAACCTAACCCTAACCCTAACCCTAACCCTAACCCTAAACTTAACCCTAACTCTAAGCCTAACCCTAACCATTACACTAACCCTAACGCTAACCCTAACACTTACCCTTAGCCTAACCCTAACCCTAACCTTAACTCTAACCCTAACCCTAAACCTAACCCTTACCCTTACCCTAACCCTAACCCTTACTCTAACCCTAACCCTAACCCCAAACCTAAACCTAACCCTAACCCTAACCCTAACCCTAAAACTTACCCTTACTCTAACCTAACTCTAAACCTAAACCTGACTGGTAACCCTAACCCTAACACTAACCCTTACCCTTACCCTAACCCTAACCCTAAGCTTAACCCTAAACCTAACACTAACCCTAACCCTAACCCTTACCCTAACCCTAACCCTGAACCTAAACCTAACCCTAACCCTTACCCTTACCTTACCCCTACCCTTACCCTAATCCTAACCCTAAACCTAAACCTAATCCTTACCCTATCCCTACCCCTTATACTAACCCTAACCTTAACCCTAACCCTAACCTTTACCCTTACCCTAACCCTAACCCTGAACCTAAACCTAACCCTAACCCTTACCCTTACCCTAACCCTAACCCTAAACTTAACCCTAACCCTAACCATTACCCTTACCCTAACCCTAACCCTAACCCTAACCCTAAACCTTACCCTTACCCTTACCCTAACCCTAACCCTAACCCTAACCCTAACCCTTACCGTTACCCAAACCCTAACCCTAAACCTAACCCTAACCCTAACCCTACCTCTAACCCTTACCCTTACCCTAAACCTAACCCTAACCCTAACCCTAACCCTAGCCCTTACCCTTACCCTAACCCTAACCCTAACCCTAAACCTAACGTAACCCTAACCCTAACCCTTACCCACACCCTCACCCTTACCCTAATCCTAACCCTAACCCTAACACTTACCCTTAGACTAACCCTAACCCTAACCCCTAACCCTAACCCTTACCCTAACCCTAACCCTAACCCTAACACTTACCCTTACCATAACCCTAACCCTACCTCTAACCCTAACCCTATCCCTAAACCTTACCTAAACCTAACCCTAACCCTTAGCCTAAACCTAACCCTAACCTGAACCCTAACCCTAACCCTAACCCTAGCCCTTACCCTTAACCTAACCCTAGCCCGAACCATAACCTTAACCCTAACCCTAACCCTAACCCTAACTCTTACACTTACCTTAACCTAACCCTGAACCTAACCCTAACACTAACCTTAACCCTTATCCTTACCCTAACCCTAACCCTAACCCTAAACCTAAACTTTACCCTAACCCTAACCCTAACCCTTACCCTTACCCGAACCCTAACCTTAAACCTAACCCTAACCATGACCCTAATCCTAACCCTTACCCTTACCCTAACCCTAAACTTAACCTCAAACGTACACCCAACCCTAACCCTAACCCTAACGCTTACCCTTACCCTAACCCTAACCCTAACCCTAAACCTAAACCTATCCCAAATTTTTACCCTAACCCTAACCTTAACCATAACCCCTAACCCTAACCCTTCCCCGAACCCTAACCCTAACCCTAACCCTAACACTGACCCTTACCCTAACCCTAACCCTAACCGTATCCCAAATTTTTACCCTAACCCTAAACCTAAACCTAACCCCTAACCCTAACACTTACCCTAACCCTAACCCTAACCCTAACCCTTACCCTAACCCTTACCCTAAACCTAAGCCTAACCCTTAGCCTAACCTAACCCTAACCCTAACATTAAACCTAACCGTAACACTAAACCTAACCCTTACCCTTACCCTAACACTAACCCTAACCCTAACACTAACGCTAACCTTAACTGTAACCCTAATGCTAATCCTTACCCTTACCCTAACCCTAACCCTAAACCTAACCCTTACCATTACCCTAACCCTAACCCTAACCCTAACCCATAACCCTAACTCTAACCCTTAGCCTTACCCTAACCCTAACCCTAAACCTAATCCTAACCCTAACTCTAAACCTTATCCTAACCCTAACTCTAACCTTAGCCTTACCCTAAACCTAACCCTTACCCTAACCCTAACCCTAACCCTTACCCTAACCCAACACTAACCCTAACCCCTAGCCCTAACCCTAACGCTAACGCTCACCGTAACCATAATCCTTACACTTACCCTAACCCTAACCCTAAATTTTACCCTAAATCTAACCCTACACATAAACAAAACCATAACCCTTACTCTAACCCTAACCCCTAGCCATAATCCTTCCATAAACCTAAACCTAACCCTAACTCTAACCATAACCCTAACCCTTACCCTAACCCTAACACTAACCCTAACCCCTAACCCTAACCCTAACGCTAACGCTCACCCTAACCATAACCCTTACACTTACCCTAACCCTAACCCTAAATTTTACCCTAAATCTAACCCTAACCCTAACCATAACCATAACCCTTAATCTAACCCTTACCTTATCCCTAAACCTAACACTAACCCTAAGCCTAACCCTTACCCTAACCCTAACCCTGAACCTAAACCTAACCCTAACCCTTACGCTTACCCTTACCCTAACAGTAAACCTAACCCTAACCCTAACCCTTAACCTAATCCTTACCCTTACCCTAAACCTAACCCTAACCCTTACCCTAACCTCAACCCTAACCCTAACCCTTACCCTTACCCTAACCCTAACCATAACCTTAATGCTAACCCTAACAATAACACTAACCCTTCACTAACCATAAACCTTACCCTAATCCTTACACTTTCCCTAACCCTAACCCTAACCCAAACCCTAACCCTAAACCTTACCATTACCTTAACCCTAAACCTAACCCTAACCTTAACCTTAACCCAAACCCTAACCCTAAACCTTACCCTTACCCTAACCCTAACCCTAAACCTATACCTAACCCTAACCCTTACCCTAACCCTTACCCTTAACCTAACCCTAATCCTAACCCTAGCCCTTACATTTACCCTAACCCTAACCCTAACCTTAAATCTAACCCTAACTATAACCCTAACCCTTATCCTAACCCTAACCCTAAACCTAACCCTAACCCAAACCCTAACCCTTAACCTTACCCTAACCATAACCTTAAACCTAACCCTAACCCTAACCCTAACCCAAACCCTAACATTTCCCCTTACGATAACACTAACCCTAACCCTAACCCTAACTTTTACCCTAACCCTAACCCTAACCCTAACACTTACCCTAAACCTAACCCTAACCCTAACCCCTAACCCTAACCCTTACCCTAAACCTAACCGTAACCCTAAAACTTACCATTACCCTAAACCTAACCATAACTCTAACCCTAACCCTAACTCTAACCCTAACCATTACCCTAACCCTAACCCTTACCCTTAGCCCAACCCTAACCCTAACCCAAAACTTAACCCTAACTCTAAGCCTAACCCTAACCCTTATCCTTACCCTAACCCTAACCCTAACCCTAACCCTAACACTAACGCTAACCTTAACCCTAACACTAATGTTAACCCTTACCCTTACCCTAACCCTAAACCTAACCCTTACCCTTACCCTAACACTAACCCTAACGCTAACCCCTAAACCTAAACCTAACCCTAACCCTAACTCTAACCCTTAGCCTTACCCTAACCTTAACCCTAAACCTAACCCTAACCTAACTCTAACCCTTAGCCTTACCCTAACCCTAACCCTAACTCTAACCCTTACCCTAACCCTAACCCTAACACTTACCCTAACCCTAAAACTTACCCTAACCCTAGCCCTAAACCTAAACCATAATCTTTCCCTAACCCTAACCCTAACCCTAACATTAAACCTTACCCTTGCCATTATGCTAACCCTAGCCCTAACCTTAACCCTAACCCTAACCCTTACCCTTACCCTAACCCTAAACCTTACCCTTACCCGTACCCTAACTCTAACCCTAAACCTAACCATAAACCTAACCCTAACCCTAAACCTAACCCTTACCCAACCCTAACCCTAACCCTAACGCTAACCCTAACCCTAACCCTAACCCTAACCCTACCACTAACTCTAACCCTAACCTAACCGTAACCTTACCCCTACCCCTACCCCTACCCCTACCCCTACCCCTAACCCTAACCCTAAACCTTACCATACCCTTACCCTAACCCTAACCCTAAACCTAACCATAAACCTAACCCTAACCCTAAACCTAACCCTTACCCAACCCTAACCCTAACCCTAACGCTTACCCTAACCCTAACCCTAACCCTAACCCTTACCCTAACCCTAACCCTAACCCTAATCCTTCCCCTAACCCTAATCCTTACCCTAACCCTAACCCTAACCCTTACCCTTTCCCTAACCCTTACCCTAACCCTAACCCTAACCCTTATCCTTTCCCTAACCCTAACCCTAACCCTAACCCTAAACTTAATCCTTACCCAACCCTAACCCTAACCCTTACCCCAACCCTAATCCTAACCTTAACCCTAACCTTAACCCTAACCCTAACTCTAACCCTAACCCTTAACCTTACACTAACCCTAATCCTAAACCTAAACCTAACCCTAACCCTAAACCTTACCCTTAACCTTACGCTAACCCTAAACCTAGCCCTTATTTTACCCTAACCCTAACCTTAACCCTAAACTTAAACCTAACCCTAACCCTAATCCTAACCCTAACCTTTACCCTTACCCTAACCCTAACACTAAACCTAATCCTCACTCTAACCCTAACCCTTACCCTTACCCTAACCGTAACCCTCAACCTAACCCTAACCCTAAACTTTACCCTAACCCTAACCCTAACACTTACCCTTACCCTAACGATAAACCTAACCTTAACCCCAACACTAAAGCCAACCCTAACCCTAACCCTAACGCTTACCCTTAACCTAACCCTAACCCTAACCCTAACCCAAACCCTAACATTTACTCTTGACCCAACCCTAACCCTAAACCTAACCCTTACTTTTACCCTAACCCTAACCCTAACCTAACCCTAACCCTTACCCTAAACCTAACCATAACCCTAACCCCTAACACTAAACCTTACCCTAACCCTAACCCTAACCCTAACCCTAACCCTAACACTAACCCTAACCCTTACCCTTACCCTAACCCTAACCCTAACCCTAACCCTAACACTAAGCTTAACCCTAAACCTAATGCTAACCCTTACCCTTATCCTAAACCTAACCCTAAACCTAACCCTTACCCTAACCCTAACTCTAACCCTTAGCCTTACCCTAATCCTAACCCTAAACCTTACCCTAAACCTAACTCTAACCCTTAGCCTTAACCTAACCCTAACCCTAACACTTACCCTAATCCTAACACTAACCCTAACCCCGAACCCTAACCCTAACCCTAACGCTCAACCAAACCCTAACCCTAACCCTTAACCTAACCCTAAACCTTACCCTTACCCTAACCCTAACCCTAACCCTAACCCTAAACCTAACCCTAACACTAACCCTAACCTATACCGTTACCATAACCCTAACCCTAAACATAATGTTAACCCTAACCCTAACCCTTACCCTAACCCTAACCCTAATCCTTACCCTAACTCTAACCCTAACCCTATCCCAAAACCTTACCCTTACCCTTACCCTTACCCTAACCCTAAGCGTAACCCTTACCTTAACCCTAAAACTAACCCTAACCCTAAACATTACCCCTACCATAACTCTAAACCTAAATCTAATCCTACCCCTAACAGTAACCATAACCCTTACCCTTAACCTAACCATAACCCTAACCTTAAACCTAACCCTAACCCTAACCCAAACCCTTACCCTTACCCTAACCCTAACCCTAACCCTAACCTTTACTCTAAACCTAACCCTAACCCTTACCCTTACCCTAACCCTAACCTTAAACCTAACGCTAACCCAAACCCTAACCCTAACCCTAACCCTTACCCTTACCCTAACCCTAACCCTAACTTGAACCCCAACCCTAAACCCAACCCTAACCCTAAACCTAACCCTAACGCTTCCCCTTAACCTAACCCTAACCCTAACACTTACCCTTACCCTAAACCTAACAGTACCTCTAACCCTAACCCTAACCGTAACCCTAACCCTTACCCTAACCCTAAACCGTAGCCTAACCCTAACCCTAACCGTAACCTTAACCCTAACCATAACCCTAACCCTTACCCTTACCCTAACCCTAACCCTAACACTAACAGTTACCTTAACCCTAATGCTAATGCTAAGACATACAGTACACTAACCCTAACCCCAAACCTAACCCTTACACTTACCCTAACCCTAATCGTAACCCTAACCCCTAACGCTAACCCTAACCTTAACCCTATATCTAACCATTAGCCTTACACTAACCCTAACCCTAAACCTTGCCCTAACCCTAACTCTTAGTTTAGCCATTCCCTAACCCTAAACCTAACCCTAACCCTTACCCTAACCCTAACCTTAACCCTTACCGTAACCCTAACACTATCCCTAACCCATAACCCTAACCCTAACCCTAACGGTCACCTAAACCCTAACCCTAACCCTTAACCTAACCCTAAACCTACCCCTAATCCTTACCCTAACCCTAACCCTAAACCTAACCCTTACCCTTGTCATAAACCTAACCCTAACCCTAACCCTAAACGTTACCCTTACCCTTACCCTAACCCTAACCCTAAACTTAACCCTAACCCTAAACCTAACCCTAACCGAAAACATTACCCTTATCCTAACCCTAACCCTACTTCTAACACTAACCCTAAGCCTAACCCTAAACCTTACCTTAACCCTAACCCAACCCTTACCCTAACCCTAACCCTAACCCTTACCCTAATCTCTAACCCTAACTCTAACACTTATCCTTACCCTAACCCTAACCCTAACCCTAACCCTAAACCTAACTCTTACCCTTACCCTAACCCCTACCCTAACCCTAACCCTAAACTTTACCCTAACCCTAACTCTAACCCTTACCCTTACAGTAAACCTAACCCAACCCCTAACCCTTACCTTAAACCTAACTGTAACCCTTACCCTAACCCTAACACTAACCCCTAACCCTAACCCTAACACTAACTCTTACCCTAACCCTAAACCTATCCCTTACCCTAAACCTAACCCTAACCCTAACCCTAACCCTTATCCTAACCCTAATCCTTACCCTAACCCTAAACCAAACACAACCCTAACCTTAACCCTAACCCTTAGCCTTGCCCTAACTCTAACCCTAACCCAAACCCTAAACCTAACCCTAACCCTAACCCTAACCCTTACCCTTACCCTAACCCTAACCCCCAACCTAACCCTAACCCTAACCCTAACCCTTACCCTAACCCTAACCCTAACCCTTACCCTAAACCTAACCATTACTCTTACACTAACCCTAACCACAAACCTAACCTAACCCTAACCCTAAACCGTACCCTTACCCTAACCTGAAAACTAACCCTAACTCTAACCCCTAACCCTAACCCTAACCCTAACCCTTACCCTTACCCTAACCCTAACGCTAAACTTAACCCTAAACCTAACACTAACCCTAATCCGAAACCTTACCCTAACCCTAACCCTAAACCTAACCCTAACCCTTACCCTTACCCTTAACCTAACCCTAAACCTAACCCTAACCCTTACCCTAACCCTAACCCTAACCTTAATGCTAACCCTAACCCTAACCCTTACCCTTACCCTAACCCTAACCTTAAACCTAACACTAACCCTAACCCTAACACTTACCTTACCCCAACTCTAACCCTAACCTTAACCCCAACCCTAACCCAACCCTAACCCTAACCATAATGCTTACCCTTAAACTACCCCTAACCCTAACCCTAACCCAAACCTAACCCTTACCCTAACTCTAACCTAACCCTAACTCTAACCCCTAACCCTAACACTAACCCTAACCCTTCTCCTTACCCTAACCCTAACCCTACCTCTAACCCTAACCCTAAACCTAACCCTAACCCTTACCCTAACCCTAATCTTAATGCTAACCCTAACCCTAACCCTAACACTTACCTTAACCCTAACCCTAACCCTAATCCTTACCCTAACCCTAACCCTAACCCTTACCATTTTCCTAACACTAACCATAACCCTAACCCTTACCGTTAACCTAACCCTAACCCTAAACCTAACCCTAACCCTAACCTTAAACCTAACCCTAATCCTAACCCTAACGCTTACCTTTACAATAACCCTAAACCTAACCTTAACCCCAACCCTAAACCCAACTCTAACCCTCACCCTAACGCTTACCTATAATCTAACCCTAACCCTAACCCTAATCCAAACCCTAACATTTAACCTTATGCTAACCCTAACCCTAACCCTAACCCTTACCCTTACCCTAACCCTAACCTTAAACCTAACCCTAACCCTAAGCCTAACCCTTACCTTTACAATAACCCCAACACTAACCTTAACCCCAACCCTAAACCCAACCCTAACCCTAACCCTAACGCTTACCCTTAATCTAACCCTAACCCTAACCCTAATCCAAACCATAACATTTAACCTTATGCTAACCCTAACCCTAACACTAACACTAACCCTAGCCCTAACCCTAACCCTTACACTAAACCTAAACATAAACCCTAACCCTAACCCTTACCCGAAACCTAAACCTAACCCTAACCCTTACCATTACCCTAAACCTAACCCTAATTCTAACCATAACCCTAACCCTAACCCTAACCCTTTCCCTAACCCTAACCCTAACCCTTAGCCTAACCCTAAACCTAACCCTAAACTTAAACATAACCCTAAGCCTAACCCTAACCATTACCATTACCCTAACCCTAACCCTTACCCTAAGCCTAACCCTAAATCTTAGATTAACCCTAATCCTAACCCTAACCCTTACCCTAACCCTAACCCTAACCCTAACCCTTAGCCTAACCCTAACCCTTAGCCTAACCCTAAACCTAACCCTAAACTTAACCATAACCCTAAGCCTAACCCTATCCATTCCCATTACCCTAACCCTAACCCTTACCCTAAACTTAACCCTTAGCCTAACCCTAACCCTAACCCTAAACCTTACACTAACCCTAACCCTAACCCTTACCCTAACCCTAACCCTTACACGTAGTCTAATCCTAACCCTAAACTAAACCCTAACCCTAACACAAACCCTAACCCTTACCCTTACCCTAACCCTAACCCTAACCCTAACCCTTTCTCTTATCCTAACCCTAACCCCAAACCTACCCGAACCCTAACCCTAACCCTAAACCTTACCCTTACTCTAACCTAACCCTAAACCTAAACCTGACTCCTAACCCTAACCCTAACACTAACCCTTACCCTTAACCTAACCCTAACCCTAAGCTTAACCCTAAACCTAACACTAACCCTAACCCTAACCCTTACCCTAACCCTAACCCTGAACCTAAACCTATCCCTAACCCTAATCCTTACCCTTACCCTTACGCTAATCCTAACCCTAAACCTAAACCTAACCCTTACCCTAACCCTAACCCTTATACTAACCCTAACCTTAACCCTAACCCTAACCTTTACCCTTACCCTAATCCTAACCCTGAACCTAAACCTAACACTAACCCTTACCCTTAACCTAATCCTAATCCTAACCCTAACCCTAACCCTTACCCTAACTCTAACCCTAACCTTAACCCTAACCCTAACAGTTACCCTTACCCTAACCCTAACCCTAACCCTTACCCTAACGCTAACCCTAACCTTAATGCTAACCCTAACCCTAACCCTAACCTTTGCCTTAACCCTAAACCTAACCCTAATCCTTACCCTAACCCTAACCCTAACACTTAACCTTTTCCTAACAGTAACCCTAACCCTAATCCTAAACCTTAGCCATAACCGTACCCTAACCCTAACCCTTATCCTAAACCTAACCCTAACCCTAAATTTAAACCTAACCCTAACCCTAACCCTAACCATTACCCTAACCCTAACCAAAACCCTAACTCTAACCCTTACCATTGCCCTAACCCTAACCCTAACCTTAATGCTAACCCTAACACTAACACTAACACTAACCCTAACCCTAACCCTAATCCTTACCCTAACCCTAACCCTAATCCTTAACCTTTCCCTAACCCTAACCCTAACCCTAACCTAAACGTTAAGCTTACCCTTACCCTAACCCTAAGCCTAACCATTACCCTAACATTAACTCTAACCCTAATCCTAACCCTTACCTTACCCTAACCCTAACCCTAAACCTAACCGTAATCCTAACCCTAACCCTAACCCTAACCATTACCATTACCCTAACCCTAACCCTTACCATAACCCTAACCCTTATCCTAAACCTAACACTAACCCTAACCTTAACCCTAAACCTAACCCTAACCCTAACCCTTACACTAACCCTAACCCTAACCCTAACACTTACCCTTAGCCTAACCCTAACCCTAACCTTAACCCTAACCCTAAACCTAACCCTTACCCTTACCCTAACCCTAACCCTTACTCTAACCCTAACCCTAACCCCAAACCTAACCCTAACCCTAACCCTAACCCTAAACCTTACACTTACTCTAACCTAACTCTAAACCTAAACCTGACTGGTAACCCTAACCCTAACACTAACCCTTACCCTTACCCTAACCCTAACCCTAAGCTTAACCCTAAACCTAACACTACCCCTAACCCTAACCCTTACCCTAACCCTAACCCTGAACCTAAACCTAACCCTAACCCTTACCCTTACCCTTACCCTTACCCTAATCCTAACCCTAAACCTAAACCTAATCCTTACCCTAACCCTAACCCTTATACTAACCCTAACTTTAACCCTAACCCTAACCTTTACCCTTACCCTAACCCTAAACCTGAACCTATCCCTAACCCTAACCCTTACCCTTACCCTAACCCTAACCTTAACGCTAACCCTAACCGTTACCCTTACCCTAACCCTAACCCTAACCCTTACCCTAACCCTAACCTTAACCTTAATGCTAAACCTAACTCTAACCCTTACTTTAACCCTAAACTTAACCCTAACCCTTACCCTAAACCGCACCCTAACCCTTACAGTTTTCCTAACACTAACCCGAACCCTAAACCTTACCCTTACACTTACCCTAACCCTAACCCTAACCCTTACCGTTACCCTAACCCTAACCCTAAACCTAACCCTACCCCTAGCCCTACCTCTAACCCTTACCCTTACCCTAAACCTAACCCTAACCCTAACCCTAACCCTAGCCCTTACCCTTACCCTAACCCTAACCCTAACCCTAACCCTAACGTAACCCTAACCCTAACCCTTACCCACACCCTCACCTTACCCTAATCCTAACCCTAACCCTAACACTTACCCTTAGCCTAACCCTAACCCTAACGTTAACCGTAACCCTAAACCTTACCCTTACTCTAACCCTAACCCTAACCCTTACTCTTACCCTAATTCTAACCCGAAACCTAACCCTAAACCTTATCCTAACCCCAACCCTTACCCTAACCCTAAATTTAACCCTAACCCTAACCCTGAACCTAACCCTAACCCGAACCCTAACCATTACCATAACCCTAACCCTAAACTTAAACCTAACCCTTACCATTGCCCTAAACCTAACCCTAAACTTAATGCTAACCCTAACACTAACCCTAACCCTAAACCTAACCCTAATGCTTACCCTAACCCTAACCCTAATCCTTAACCTTTCCCTAATCCTAACCATAACCATAACCCTAAACATTACCCTTACCCTTAAACTAACCCTAAGCCTAACCATAAACCTAACCTTAACTCTAACCGTAATCCTAACCTTTCCTTACCCTAAACCTAACCCTAAACCTAACCCTAACCCTAACCATAAACCTAACCCTAACCCTAAACTTAACCCTAACTCTAAGCCTAACCCTAAACATTACCATTACCCTAACCCTAACCCTAAACCTAACCCTTAGCCTAAACCTAACCCTAACCCTAACCTTAACCCTAACCCTAACCCTAACCCTTACCCTAACCCTAACCCTAACCCTAACCCTTACCCTTAGCCTAACCCTAACCCTAACCCTAACCTTAACCCTAACCCTAACCCTAACCCTTACCCTTACCCTAACCCTAACCCTAACCCTTACTCTAACCCTAACCCTAAACCCAAACCTAACCCTAACCCTAACCCGAACCCTAAACCTTACCCTTACTCTAACCTAACCCTAAACCTAAACCTGACTCCTAAACCTAAACCTAACACTAACCCTTACCCTTACCCTAACCCTAACCCTAAGCTTAACCCTAAACCTAACACTAACCCTAACTCTAACCCTTACCCTAACCCTAACCCTGAACCTAAACCTAACCCTAACCCTTACCCTAACCCTAACCCTTATACTAACCCTAACCTTAACCCTAACCCTAACCTTTCCCCTTACCCTAAACCTAACCCTGAACCTAAAACTAACCCTAACCCTTACCCTTACCCTAATCCTAACGCTAAACCTAACCCTAAACCTTACCCTAACCCTAACCTTAACCCTAACCCTAACCATTACTCTTACCCTAAACCTAAACCCAACCCTTACCCTAACCCTAACCCTAACCTTAATGCTAACCCTAACCCTAAACCTAACCCTTACCTTAACCCTAAACTTAACCCTAATCCTTACCCTAACCGGAACCGTAACCCTTACCCTTTTCCTAACACTAACCCTAACCCTAAACCTTACCCTTACCCTTACCCTAACCCTAACCCTAACTCTTACCTTTACCCTAACCCTAACCCTAAACCTAACCCTAACCCTACCTCTAACCCTTACCCTTACCCTAAACCTAACCCTAACCCTAACCCTAACCCTAGCCCTTACCCGTACCCTAACCCTAAACCTAACCCTTACTCTAACCCTAACCCTACCCTAACCCTAACCCTAACGGTAACCCTAACCCTAAACCTTACCCTTACCCTAACCCTAACCCTAACCCTAACCCTAACCATAACCCTAAACCTAACCCTAACCCTAACCCTAACCATTACCATTCCCCTAACCCTAACCCTTACCCTAACCCTAACCCTAACCCTTATCCTAAACCTAACCCTAACCCTAACCTTAACCCTAACCCTAACCCTAACCCTTACCCTAACCCTAACCCTAACCGTAACCCTTACCCTTAGCTTAACCCTAACCCTAACCTTAACCCTAACCCTAAACCTAACCCTTACCCTTACCCTAACCCTAACCCTAACCCTTACTCTAACCCACCCTAACCCCAAACCTAACCCTAACACTAACCCTAACCCTAAACCTTACCCTTACTCTAACCTAACCCTAAACCTAAACCTGACTCGTAACCCTAACCCTGACACTAACCCTTACCATACCGTAACCCTATCTGTAAGCTTAACCCTAAACCTAACACTAACCCTAACCCTAACCCATACCCTAACCCTAACCCCGAACCTAAACCTAACGCTAACCCTTACCCTTACCCTTACCCTTACCCTAATCCTAACCCTAAACCTAAACCTAAACCTAATCCTTACCCTAACCCTAACCCTGAACCTAAACCTAACCCTAACCCTTACCCTTACCCTAACCCTAACCCTAACCTTAAACGTAACCCTAACCGTTACCCTTACCCTAACCCTAACCCTAACCCTTACCCTAACCCTAACCCTAACCTTAATGCTAACCCTAACCCTAACCCTTACCTTAACCATAAACTTAACCCTAACCCTTACCCTTTTCCTAACAATAACCCTAACCCTAAACCTTACCCTTACCCTTACCCTAACCCTAACCCTTACCTTTACCCTAACCCTAACCCTAAACCTAACCCTAACCCTAACACTACCTATAACCCTTACCCTTACCCTAAACCTAACCCTAACCCTAACCCTAACCCTAGGCCTTACCCTTACCCTAACCCTAACCCTAAACCTACCCCTAACATGACTCTAACCCTAACCCTTACCCACACCCTCACCCTTACCCTAATCCTAACCCTAACCCTAACACTTACCCTTAGCCTAACCCTAACCCTAACGTTAACCGTAGCCCTAAACCTTACCCTTACACTAACCCTAACCCTAACCCTTACTCTTACCCTAATTCTAACCCTAAAAATAACCCTAAACGTTACCCTAACCCTAACCCTTACCCTAACCCTAAATTTAACCCTAACCCTAACCCTGAACCTAACCCTAACCCTAACCCTAACCATTACCCTTACCCTAACCCTAAACCTAACCCTAACCCTTACCATTGCCCTAACCCTAACCCTAACCTTAATGCTAACCCTAACACTAACCCTAACCCTAACCCTAACCCTAATCCTTACCCTAACCCTAACCCTAATCCTTAACCTTTCCCTAACCCTAACCCTAACCATAAACCTAAACATTACCCTTACCCTTACCCTAACCCTAAGCCTAACCCTAACCCTAACCTTAACTCTAACCCTAACCCTAACCCTTACCTTACCCTAACCCTAACCCTAAACCTAACCCGAACCCTAACCCTAACCCTAACCCTAAACTTAACCCTAACTCTAAGCCTAACCCTAACCATTACCATTACCCTAACCCGAACCCTAACCCTAACCCTTAGCCTAAACCTAACCCTAACCCTAAACTTAACCCTAACCCTAACCCTAACCCTAACCCTTACCCTAATCCTAACCCTAACCCTAACGCTTATCCTTAGCCTAACCCTAACCCTAACCCTAACCTTAACCCTAACCCTAACCCTAACCCTTACCCTTACCCTAACCCTAACCCTGACC
This sequence comes from Megascapheus bottae, assembly GCA_024803745.1. Taxonomy (NCBI): domain Eukaryota; kingdom Metazoa; phylum Chordata; class Mammalia; order Rodentia; family Geomyidae; genus Megascapheus; species Megascapheus bottae. The sequence continues at coordinate 1,035,820 of JANJXV010000259.1, forward strand.
CTTACTCTAACCCTAACCCTAACCCCAACCCTAACCCTAACCCTAACCCTAACCCTAAACCTTACCCTTACTCTAACCTAACCCTAAACCTAAACCTGACTCCTAACCCTAACCCTAACACTAACCCTTATCCTTACCCTAACCCTAACCCTAAGCTTAACCCTAAACCTAACACTAACCCTAACTCTAACCCTTACCCTAACCCTAACCCTGAACCTAAACCTAACCCTAAACCTTACCCTTACACTTACCCTTACCCTAATCCTAACCCTAAACCTAACCGTAACCCTTACCCTAACCCTAACCCTTATACTAACCCTAAACTTAACCCTAACCCTAAACTTTACCCTTACTCTAACCCTAACCCTGAACCTAAACCTAACCCTAACCCTTACCCTTACCCTAATCCTAACCCTAAACCTAACCCTAACCCTTACCCGAACCCTAAACTTAACCTTAACCCTAACCCTAACCATTACCCTTACCCTAACCCTAACCCCAACCCTTACCCTAACCCTAACCCTAACCTTAATGCTACCCCTAACCCTAACCCTAACCATTACCTTAACCCTAACCTTAACCCTAATCCTTACCCTAACCCGAACTGTAACCCTTACCCTTTTCCTAACACTAACCCTAACCCTAAACCTTACCCTTACCCTTACCCTAACCCTAACCCTAACCCGAACCCTTACCTTTACACTAACCCTAACACTAAACCTCACCCTAACCCTACCTCTAACCCTTACCCTTACCCTAAACCTAACCCTAACCCTAACCGTAACCCTAGTCCTTACCCTTACCCTAACCCTAACCCTAACCCTAACCCTAACCTTAACCCTAACACTAACACTAACCCTAAGCCTTACCCTCACCCTCACCCTTACCCTAATCCTAACCCTAACCGTAGCACTTACCCTTAGCCTAACCCTAACCCTAACGTTAACCGTAACCCTAAACCTTACCCTTACCCTAATCCTAAACCTAACCCTTACTCTTACCCTAATTCTAACCCTAAACCTAACCCTAACCCTTACCCTAACCCTAACCACTACCCTAACCCTAAATTTAACCCTAACCCTAACCCTGAACCTAACCCTAACACTAATCCTAACCCTAATCCTTACCCTAAACCTAACCCTAACCCTAATCCTTAACCTTTCCCTAACCCTAAACCTAACCCTAACCCCCTTACCCTTACACTAACCCTAACCATAACCGTTACCCTAACCTTAACCCTAACCCTAATCCAAACCCTTACCTAACCCTAACCCTAACCTAACCCTAACCCTAACCTTAACCCTAACTCTAAATCTAACCCTAACCCTAACCCTAACCCTAACTCTAAACTTTACCCTAAACCTAACCCTAACCCTTACACTTACCCTAACCCTAATCTTAAACCTAACCCTAAACCTAACCCTAACCCTTACCTTTACAATAACCCTAACCCTAACCTTAACCCCAACCCTAAACCCAACCCTAACCCTAACCCTAACACTTACCCTTAATGTAACCCTAACCCTAACCCTAATCCAAACCCTAACCTTTAACCTTACGCTAACCCTAACCCTAACACTAACACTAAACCTAGCCATAACCCTAAGGCTTACCCTAAAACTAACCATAAACCCTAACCCTAACCCTTACCCAAAACCTAACCCTAACCCTAACCCTTACCATTACCCTAAACCTAACCCTACTTCTAACCCTAACACTAACCCTAACCCTAACCCTAACCCTAACCCTAATCCTTACCCTAACCCGAACCCTAATCCTTAACCTTTCCCTAACCCTAACCCTAACCCTAACCCTAAACATTACCCTTATCCTTACCCTAACCCTAACACTAACCGTTACCCTAAACTAAACTCTAACCCTAATCCTAACCCTTACCTTACCCTAACCCTAAACCTAAACCTAACCCTAACCCTAACCCTAACCCTAAACTTAACCCTAACTCTAAGCCTAACCCTAACCATTACCATTACCCTAACCCTAACCCTTACCCTAACCCTAACCCTAACCCTTATCCTAAACCTAACCCTAACACTAACCCTTACTCTAACCCTAACCCTAACGCCAAAACTAACCCTAACCCTAACCCTAACCCCAAAACTTACCCTTATTCTAACCTATACCTAAACCTAAATCTGACCCCTAACCCTAACCCTAACCCTAACCTTAACTCTAACCCTAACCCTAACCCTTACCTTACCCTAACCCTAACCCTAAACATTACCCTTATCCTTACCCTAACCCTAACACTAACCGTTACCCTAAACTAAACTCTAACCCTAATCCTAACCCTTACCTTACCCTAACCCTAAACCTAAACCTAACCCTAACCCTAACCCTAACCCTAAACTTAACCCTAACTCTAAGCCTAACCCTAACCATTACCATTACCCTAACCCTAACCCTAACCCCAAACCTAACCCTAACCCTAACCCTAACCCTAAACCTTACCCTTACTCTAACTTAACCCTAAATCTAAACCTCACTCCCAACCCTAACCCTAACACTAACCCTTACCCTTAACCTAACCCTAACCCTAAGCTTAACCCTAAACCTAACACTAACCCTAACCCTAACCCTAACCCTAAACCTTACCCTAAACCTAACCCTAACCCTAACCCTTACCCTTAGCCTAACCCTAACCCTAACCTTAACCCTAACCCTAACCCTAACCCTTACCCTTACCCTAACCCTAACCCTAACCCTTACTCTAACCCTAACCCTAACGCCAAAACTAACCCTAACCCTAACCCTAACCCCAAAACTTACCCTTATTCTAACCTATACCTAAACCTAAATCTGACCCCTAACCCTAACCCTAACCCTAACCTTAACTCTAACCCTAACCCTAACCCTTACCTTACCCTAACCCTAACCCTAAACCTAACCCGAACCCTAACCCTAACCCTAACCCTAAACTTAACCCTAACTCTAAGCCTAACCCTAACCATTACCATTACCCTAACCCGAACCCTAACCCTAACCCTTAGCCTAAACCTAACCCTAACCCTAAACTTAACCCTAACCCTAACCCTAACCCTAACCCTTACCCTAATCCTAACCCTAACCCTAACGCTTATCCTTAGCCTAACCCTAACCCCAACCCTAACCTTAACCCTAACCCTAACCCTAACCCTTACCCTTACCCTAACCCTAACCCTGACCCTTACTCTAACCCTAACCCTAACCCCAAACCTAACCCTAACACTAACCCTAACCCTAAACCTTACCCTTACTCTAACCTAACCCTAAACCTAAACCTGACTCCTAACCCTAACCCTAACACTAACCCTTATCCTTACCCTAACCCTAACCCTAAGCTTAACCCTAAACCTAACACTAACCCTAACTCTAACCCTTACCCTAACCCTAACCTTGAACCTAAACCTAACCCTAAACCTTACCCTTACACTTACCCTTACCCTAATCCTAACCCTAAACCTAACCCTAACCCTTACCCTAACCCTAACCCTTATACTAACCCTAAACTTAACCCTAACCCTAAACTTTACCCTTACTCTAACCCTAACCCTGAACCTAAACCTAACCCTAACCCTTACCCTTACCCTAATCCTAACCCTAAACCTAACCCTAACCCTTACCCGAACCCTAAACCTAACCTTAACCCTAACCCTAACCATTACCCTTACCCTAACCCTAACCCTAACCCTTACCCTAACCCTAACCCTAACCTTAATGCTACCCCAAAACCTAACCCTAACCATTACCTTAACCCTAACCTTAACCCTAATCCTTACCCTAACCCGAACCGTAACCCTTACCCTTTTCCTAACACTAACCCTAACCCTAAACCTTACCCTTACCCTTACCCTAACCCTAACCCTAACCCGAACCCTTACCTTTACACTAACCCTAACACTAAACCTCACCCTAACCCTACCTCTAACCCTTACCCTTACCCTAAACCTAACCCTAACCCTAACCGTAACCCTAGTCCTTACCCTTACCCTAACCCTAACCCTAACCCTAACCCTAACCTTAACCCTAACACTAACACTAACCCTAAGCCTTACCCTCACCCTCACCCTTACCCTAATCCTAACCCTAACCGTAGCACTTACCCTTAGCCTAACCCTAACCCTAACGTTAACCGTAACCCTAAACCTTACCCTTACCCTAATCCTAAACCTAACCCTTACTCTTACCCTAATTCTAACCCTAAACCTAACCCTAACCGTTACCCTAACCCTAACCCCTACCCTAACCCTAAATTTAACCCTAACCCTAACCCTGAACCTAACCTTAACACTAATCCTAACCCTAATCCTTACCCTAAACCTAACCCTAACCCTAATCCTTAACCTTTCCCTAACCCTAACCCTAACCCTAACCCTAACCCTAACCTTAACCCTAACACTAACACTAACCCTAAGCCTTACCCTCACCCTCACCCTTACCCTAATCCTAACCCTAACCGTAGCACTTACCCTTAGCCTAACCCTACCCCTAACGTTAACCGTAACCCTAAACCTTACCCTTACCCTAATCCTAAACCTAACCCTTACTCTTACCCTAATTCTAACCCTAAACCTAACCCTAACCCTTACCCTAACCCTAACCCCTACCCTAACCCTAAATTTAACCCTAACCCTAACCCTGAACCTAACCCTAACACTAATCCTAACCCTAATCCTTACCCTAAACCTAACCCTAACCCTAATCCTTAACCTTTCCCTAACCCTAACCCTAACCCTAACCCCCTTACCCTTACACTAACCCTAACCATAACCGTTACCCTAACCTTAACCCTAACCCTAATCCAAACCCTTACCTTACCCTAACCCTAACCTAACCCTAACCTTAACCTTAACCCTAACTCTAAATCTAACCCTAACCCTAACCCTAACCCTAACTCTAAACTTTACCCTAAACCTAACCCTAACCCTTACACTTACCCTAACCCTAATCTTAAACCTAACCCTAAACCTAACCCTAACCCTTACCTTTACAATAACCCTAACCCTAACCTTAACCCCAACCCTAAACCCAACCCTAACCCTAACCCTAACACTTACCCTTAATGTAACCCTAACCCTAACCCTAATCCAAACCCTAACCTTTAACCTTACGCTAACCCTAACCCTAACACTAACACTAAACCTAGCCATAACCCTAAGGCTTACCCTAAAACTAACCATAAACCCTAACCCTAACCCTTACCCAAAACCTAACCCTAACCCTAACCCTTACCATTACCCTAAACCTAACCCTACTTCTAACCCTAACACTAACCCTAACCCTAACCCTAACCCTAACCCTAATCCTTACCCTAACCCGAACCCTAATCCTTAACCTTTCCCTAACCCTAACCCTAACCCTAACCCTAAACATTACCCTTATCCTTACCCTAACCCTAACACTAACCGTTACCCTAAACTAAACTCTAACCCTAATCCTAACCCTTACCTTACCCTAACCCTAAACCTAAACCTAACCCTAACCCTAACCCTTACCCTAAACTTAACCCTAACTCTAAGCCTAACCCTAACCATTACCATTACCCTAACCCTAACCCTTACCCTAACCCTAACCCTAACCCTTATCCTAAACCTAACCCTAACGCTAACCTTAACCCTAACCCTAACCCTAACCCTAAACCTTAACCTAAACCTAACCCTAACCCTAACCCTTACCCTTAGCCTAACCCTAACCCTAACCTTAACCCTAACCCTAACCCTAACCCTTACCCTTACCCTAACCCTAACCCTAACCCTTACTCTAACCCTAACCCTAACGCCAAAACTAACCCTAACCCTAACCCTAACCCCAAACCTTACCCTTATTCTAACCTATACCTAAACCTAAATCTGACCCCTAACCCTAACCCTAATACTAACCCTTACACTTACCCTAACCCTAACCCTGAACCTAAACCTAACCCTAACCCTTACCCTTACCCTTATCCTTATCCTAACCCTAACCCTAAGCTTAACCCTAAACCTAACACTAACCCTAACCCTAACCCTTACCCTAACCCTAACCCTGAACCTAAACCTAACCCTAACCCTTACCCTTACCCTTACCCTAATCCTAACCCTAAACCTAACCCTTAACCTTACCCTAACCCTAACCCTTATACTAACCCTAACCTTAACCCTAACCCTAACCTTTACCCTTACCCTAACCTTAACCTTGAACCTAAACCTAACCCTATCCCTTACCCTTACCCTAATCCTAACCCTAAACCTAACGCTAACACTTACCCTAACCCTAACCCTAAACCTAACCGTTACCCTTACCCCAACCCTAACCCTAACCCTTACCCTAACCCTAACCTTAATGCTAACCCTAACCCTAACCCTTACCTTAACCCTAAACTTAACCCTAATCCTTACCCTAACCCGAACCCTAACCCTTACCATTTTTCTAACACTAACCGTAACCCTAAACCTTACCCTTACCCTTAAACTAAACCTAACCGTAACCCTTACCGTTACCCTAACTCTAACCGTAAACCTAACCCTAACCCTAACCCTACCTCTAACCCTTACCCTTACCCTAACCCTAACCCTAACCCTAACCTTAACTCTAACCCTAACCCTAACCCTTACCCACACCCTCAACCTTACCCTAATCCTTACCCTAACCCTAACACTTACCCTTAGGCTAACCCTAAACCTAACGTTAACCGTAACCCTAAACCTTACCCGTACCTTAACCCTAACACTAACCCTTACTTTTACCTAATTCTAACCCTAAACCTAACCCTAAACCTTACCCTAACCCTAACCCTTACCCTAACCCTAAATTTAACCCTAACCCTAAACCTGAACCTAATCCTAACCCTAACCCTAACCATTACCCTAACCCTAACCCTAACCCAAACCTTAATGCTAACCCTAACACTAACCCTAACCCTAACCCTAACCCTAATCCTTACCCTAACCCTAAACCTAATCCTTAACCTTTCCCTAACCCTAACCCTAACCCTAAACATTACCCTTATCCTTACCCTAACCCTAACACTAACCGTTACCCTAAACTAAACTCTAACCCCAATCCTAACCCTTAACTTACCCTAACCCTAAACCTAAACCTATCCCTAACCCTAACCCTAACCCTAACCCTAAACTTAACCCTAACTCTAAGCCTAACCCTAACCATTACCATTACCCTAACCCTAACCCTTACCCTAACCCTAACCCTATCCCTTATCCTAAACCTAACCCTAACCCTAATCTTAACCCTAACCCTAACCCTAAACCTAAACCTTACCCTAAACCTAACCCTAACCCTAACCCTTACCCTTAGCCTAACCCTAACCCTAACCTTAACCCTAACCCTAACCCTAACCCTTACCCTTACCCTAACCCTAACCCTAACCCTTACTCTAACCCTAACCCTAATGCCAAACCTAACCCTAACCCTAACGCTAACCCTAAACCTTACCCTTACTCTAACCTATCCCTAAACCTAAATCTGACTCCTAACCCTAACCCTAACACTAACCCTTCCCCTTAACCTAACCCTAACCCTGAACCTAAACCTAACCCTAAACCTTACCCTTACCCTTACCCTTACCCTAATCCTAACCCTAAACCTAAACCTAACCATTACCCTAACCCTAACCCTTATATTAACCCTAACCTTAACCCTAACACTAAACTTTACCCTTACCCTAACCCTAACCCTGAACCTAAACCTAACCCTAACCCTTACCCTTACCCTAATCTTAACCCTAAACCTAACCCTAACCCTTACCCTAACCCTAACCCTAACCTTAACCCTAACCCTAACCATTACCCTTACCCTAACCCTAAACCTAACCCTTACCCTAACCCTAACCCTAACCTTAACGCTAATACTAACCCTAACCCTAACCCTTAAATTAACGCTAAACTTAACCCTAATCCTTACCCTAACCCAAACCGTAACCCTTACACTTTTCCTAACACTAACCCTAACCCTAAACCTTACCCTTACCCTTAGCCTAACCCTAACCGTAACCCTAACCCTTACCGTTACCCTAACCCTAACCCTAAACCTAACCCTAACCCTAACCCTACCTCTAACCCTTACCATTACCCTAAACCTAACCCTAACCCTAACCCTAAACCTAGCCCTTACCCTTACCCTAACCATAACCCTAACCCTAACCTTAACCCTAACCCTAACCCTCACCCTCACCCTCACCCTTACCCTTACCCTAATCCTAACCCTAACCCTAACACTTACCCTTAGCCTAACCCTAACCCTAAAGTTAACCGTAACCCTAAACCTTACCCTTACCCTAACCCTAACCCTAACCCTTAATCTTACCCTAATTCTAACCCTAAACCTAACCCTAACCGTTACCCTAACCCTAACCATTACCCTAACCCTAAATTTAACACTAGCCCTAACCCTGAACCTAACCCTAACCCTAACGATTACCCTAACCCTAACCCTAACCCTTACCATTACCCTAACCCTAACCATAACCTTAATGCTAACCCTCACACTAACCCAACCCTAACCCTAACCCTAATCCTTACTCTAACCCTAACCCTAACCCTAATCCTTAACATTTCCCTAACTCTAACCCTAACCCTAAACATTACCCTTACCCTTACTCTAACCCTAACCCTAACCGTTACCCTAACCTTAACCCCAACCCTAATCCTAACCCTTACCTTACCCTAACCCTAAACCTAAACCTAAACCTAACCCTAACCCAAACCCTAACCCTTACCTTAACCTAACCCTAATTCAAACCCTAGCCCTTACATTTACCCTAACCCTAACCCTAACCCTAAACTTAACGCTAATCCTAACCATAACCCTAACCCTTACCCTTACCCTAACCCTAACACTACCCCAATCCTTACCCTAACCCTAACCCTAAACCTAACCCTAACCTTAAACATTACCCTTATCCTTACCCTAACCGTAACCCTAACCGTTACCCTAACCTAAACTCTAACCCTAATCCTAACCCTAACCCTTATCCTAAAGCTAACACTAACCCTAACCTTAACCTAACCCTAACCCTAAACCTAAAACTTACCCTAACCCTAACCCTAACCCTTACCCTTAGCCTAACCCTAACCCTAACCTTAACCCTAACCCTAACCCTAACCCTAACCCTTACCCTTACCCTAACCCTAACCCTAACCCTTACTCTAACCCTAACCCTAACCCCAAACCTAACCCTAACCCTAAC
>JANJXV010000259.1:1047500-1057500 GCA_024803745.1 Megascapheus bottae
CAATAACCCTTACCCTTACCCTTACCCTTACCCTAATCCTAACCCTAACCCTTACCCTAACCCTAACCCTTATACTAACCCTAACCTTAACCCTAACCCTAACTTTTACCCTTACCCTAAACTTAACCCTGAACCTAAACCTAACCCTAACCCTTACCCTTACCGTAATCCTAACCCTAAACCTAACCCAAACCCTTACCCTAACCCTAAACCTAACCTTAAACCTAACCCTAACCATTACCCTAACCCTAACCCTAACCCTAACCCTAAACGTAACCCTAACCGTTACCCTAACTCTAACCCTAACCTTAACCCTAAGCCTAACCATTACCCTTACCCCAAAACTAACCCTAACCCTTACCCTATCCCTAACCCTAAACTTAATGCTAATCCTAACCCTAACCCTAACCCTTACCTTAACCCTAAACTTAACCCTAATCCTTACCCTAACCCGAACACTAACCCTTACCCTTTTCCTAACACTAACCCCAACCCTAAACCTTACCCTTACCCTTACCCTAACCCTAACCCAACCCTAACCCTAATCCTTACCCTAACCCTAACCCTAACCCTTACCCTTAGCCTAACCCTAACCCTAACCTTAACCCTAACCCTAACCCTAACCCTTACCCTAACCCTAACCCTAACCCTAAACCTTACTCTAACCCTAACCCTAACCCCAAACCTAACCCTAACCCTAACCATAACCCTAAACCTTACCCTTACTCTAACCTAACCCTAAACCTAAACCTGACTCCTAACCCTAACCCTAACACAAACCTTTACCCTTACCCTAACCCTAACCCTAAGCTTAACCCTAAACCTAACACTAACCCTAACCCTAACCCTTACCCTAACCCTAACCCTGAACCTAAACCTAACACTAACCCTTTCCCTTACCCTTACCCTTACCCTAATCCTAACCCTAAACCTAACCCTAACCCTTACCCTAACCCTAACCCTTATATTAACTCTAACCTTAACCCTAACCATAACTTTTACCCTTATCCTAACCCTAACCCTGAACCCAAACCTAACCCTAACCCTTACCCTTACCCTTACCCTAATCCTAACCCTAAACGTAACCCTAACCGTTACCCTAACTCTAACCCTAACCTTAACCCTAAGCCTAACCATTACCCTTACCCCAAAACTAACCCTAACCCTTACCCTATCCCTAACCCTAAACTTAATGCTAATCCTAACCCTAACCCTAACCCTTACCTTAACCCTAAACTTAACCCTAATCCTTACCCTAACCCGAACACTAACCCTTACCCTTTTCCTAACACTAACCCCAACCCTAAACCTTACCCTTACCCTTACCCTAACCCTAACCCAACCCTAACCCTAATCCTTACCCTAACCCTAACCCTAACCCTAATCCTTAACTTTTCCTAACCCTAACCCTAACCATTACCCTTACCCTTACCCTAACCCTCACCCTAACCGTTACCCTAACCCTAATCCTAACCCTTACCTTACCCTAACCCTAACCCTAAACCTAAACCTAATCCTAACCCTAACCCTTACCCTTAACCTAACCCTTATTCAAACCCTAGCCCTTACATTTACCCTAACCATAACCATAACCATAACCATAATCTTAATGCTAATCCTAACCATAACCTTAACCCTTACCCTTACCCTAACCCTAACACTACCCCAATCCTTACCCTAACCCAACCCTAACCCTAACCCTAACCTTATCCCTAACTCTAAACTTAATCCTAACCCTTACCCTTACCCTAACTTTAACCCTACACATAACCCTAACCCTAACCCTAACCCTAAACATTACACTTATACTTACTCTAACCCTAACCCTAACCGTTACCCTAACCCTAATCCTAACCCTTACCTTACCCTAACCCTAACCCTAAACCTAACCCTAACCCTAACCCTAACCCTAAACTTAACCATAACTCTAAGCATAACCCTAACCATTACCATTACCCTAACCCTAACCCTTACCCTAAACCTAACCCTAACAGTTATCCTAAACCTAACCCTAACCCTAACCTTAACCCTAACCCTAACCCTAACCCTTACCCTAACCCTCACCCTAACCCTAACCCTTACCCTTAGCCTAACCCTAACCCTAACCTTAACCCTAACCCTAACCCTAACCCTAACCCTTACGCTTACCCTAACCCTAACCCTAACCCTTACTCTAACCCTAACCCTAACCCCAAACCTAACCCTAACCCTAACCCTAACCCTAAACCTTACCCTTACTCTAACTTAACCCTAAATCTAAACCTCACTCCCAACCCTAACCCTAACACTAACCCTTACCCTTAACCTAACCCTAACCCTAAGCTTAACCCTAAACCTAACACTAACCCTAACCCTAACCCTTACCCTAACCCTAACCCTGAACCTAAACCTAACAATAACCCTTACCCTTACCCTTACCCTTACCCTAATCCTAACCCTAACCCTTACCCTAACCCTAACCCTTATACTAACCCTAACCTTAACCCTAACCCTAACTTTTACCCTTACCCTAAACTTAACCCTGAACCTAAACCTAACCCTAACCCTTACCCTTACCGTAATCCTAACCCTAAACCTAACCCAAACCCTTACCCTAACCCTAAACCTAACCTTAAACCTAACCCTAACCATTACCCTAACCCTAACCCTAACCCTAACCCTAAACGTAACCCTAACCGTTACCCTAACTCTAACCCTAACCTTAACCCTAAGCCTAACCATTACCCTTACCCCAAAACTAACCCTAACCCTTACCCTATCCCTAACCCTAAACTTAATGCTAATCCTAACCCTAACCCTAACCCTTACCTTAACCCTAAACTTAACCCTAATCCTTACCCTAACCCGAACACTAACCCTTACCCTTTTCCTAACACTAACCCCAACCCTAAACCTTACCCTTACCCTTACCCTAACCCTAACCCAACCCTAACCCTAATCCTTACCCTAACCCTAACCCTAACCCTTACCCTTAGCCTAACCCTAACCCTAACCTTAACCCTAACCCTAACCCTAACCCTTACCCTAACCCTAACCCTAACCCTAAACCTTACTCTAACCCTAACCCTAACCCCAAACCTAACCCTAACCCTAACCATAACCCTAAACCTTACCCTTACTCTAACCTAACCCTAAACCTAAACCTGACTCCTAACCCTAACCCTAACACAAACCTTTACCCTTACCCTAACCCTAACCCTAAGCTTAACCCTAAACCTAACACTAACCCTAACCCTAACCCTTACCCTAACCCTAACCCTGAACCTAAACCTAACACTAACCCTTTCCCTTACCCTTACCCTTACCCTAATCCTAACCCTAAACCTAACCCTAACCCTTACCCTAACCCTAACCCTTATATTAACTCTAACCTTAACCCTAACCATAACTTTTACCCTTATCCTAACCCTAACCCTGAACCCAAACCTAACCCTAACCCTTACCCTTACCCTTACCCTAATCCTAACCCTAAACGTAACCCTAACCGTTACCCTAACTCTAACCCTAACCTTAACCCTAAGCCTAACCATTACCCTTACCCCAAAACTAACCCTAACCCTTACCCTATCCCTAACCCTAAACTTAATGCTAATCCTAACCCTAACCCTAACCCTTACCTTAACCCTAAACTTAACCCTAATCCTTACCCTAACCCGAACACTAACCCTTACCCTTTTCCTAACACTAACCCCAACCCTAAACCTTACCCTTACCCTTACCCTAACCCTAACCCAACCCTAACCCTAATCCTTACCCTAACCCTAACCCTAACCCTAATCCTTAACTTTTCCTAACCCTAACCCTAACCATTACCCTTACCCTTACCCTAACCCTCACCCTAACCGTTACCCTAACCCTAATCCTAACCCTTACCTTACCCTAACCCTAACCCTAAACCTAAACCTAATCCTAACCCTAACCCTTACCCTTAACCTAACCCTTATTCAAACCCTAGCCCTTACATTTACCCTAACCATAACCATAACCATAACCATAATCTTAATGCTAATCCTAACCATAACCTTAACCCTTACCCTTACCCTAACCCTAACACTACCCCAATCCTTACCCTAACCCAACCCTAACCCTAACCCTAACCTTATCCCTAACTCTAAACTTAATCCTAACCCTTACCCTTACCCTAACTTTAACCCTACACATAACCCTAACCCTAACCCTAACCCTAAACATTACACTTATACTTACTCTAACCCTAACCCTAACCGTTACCCTAACCCTAATCCTAACCCTTACCTTACCCTAACCCTAACCCTAAACCTAACCCTAACCCTAACCCTAACCCTAAACTTAACCCTAACTCTAAGCATAACCCTAACCATTACCATTACCCTAACCCTAACCCTTACCCTAAACCTAACCCTAACAGTTATCCTAAACCTAACCCTAACCCTAACCTTAACCCTAACCCTAACCCTAACCCTTACCCTAACCCTCACCCTAACCCTAACCCTTACCCTTAGCCTAACCCTAACCCTAACCTTAACCCTAACCCTAACCCTAACCCTAACCCTTACGCTTACCCTAACCCTAACCCTAACCCTTACTCTAACCCTAACCCTAACCCCAAACCTAACCCTAACCCTAACCCTAACCCTAAACCTTACCCTTACTCTAACTTAACCCTAAATCTAAACCTCACTCCCAACCCTAACCCTAACACTAACCCTTACCCTTAACCTAACCCTAACCCTAAGCTTAACCCTAAACCTAACACTAACCCTAACCCTAACCCTTACCCTAACCCTAACCCTGAACCTAAACCTAACAATAACCCTTACCCTTACCCTTACCCTTACCCTAATCCTAACCCTAACCCTTACCCTAACCCTAACCCTTATACTAACCCTAACCTTAACCCTAACCCTAACTTTTACCCTTACCCTAAACTTAACCCTGAACCTAAACCTAACCCTAACCCTTACCCTTACCGTAATCCTAACCCTAAACCTAACCCAAACCCTTACCCTAACCCTAAACCTAACCTTAAACCTAACCCTAACCATTACCCTAACCCTAACCCTAACCCTAACCCTTACCCTAACCCTAACCCTAAACTTAATGCTAACCCTAACCCTAACCCTAAACCTTACCTTAACCCTAAACTTAACCCTAATCCTTACCCTAACCCGGACCCTAACCCTTACCCTTTTCCTAACACTAACCCTAACCCTAAACCTTACCCTTATCCTTAACCTAACCCTAACCCTAACCCTAACCCATACCGTTACCCTAACCCCAACCCTAAACCTAACCCTAACCCTAACCCAAACCCTAACCCTAAACTTAACCCTAACTCTAAGCCTAACCCTAACCATTACCATTACCCTAACCCTAACCCTTACCCTAACACTAACCCTAACCCTTATCCTAAACCTAACCCTAACATTAACCCTAACCCTAACCCTAACCCTAACCCTTACCCTAACCCTAACCCTAACCCTTACCCTTAGCCTAACCCTAACCCTAACCTTAACCCTAACCCTAACCCTAACCCTAACCCTTACCCTTACCCTAACCCTAACCCTAACCCTACCTCTAAACCTAACCCTAACCCCAAACCTAACCCTAACCCTAACCCTAACCCTAAACCTTACCCTTACTCTAACCTAACCCTAAACCTAAACCTGACTCCTAACCCTAACCCTAACACTAACCCTTACCCTTACCCTAACCCTAACCCCAAGCTTAACCCTAAACCTAACACTAACACTAACCCTAACCCTTACCCTAACCCTAACCCTGAACCTAAACCTAACCCTAACCCTTACCCTAACCCTAACCCTTATACTAACACTAACCTTAACCCTAACTCTAACCTTTACCCTTACCCTAACCCTAACCCTGAACCTAAACCTAACCCTAACACTTACCCTTACCCTTACCCTAATCCTAACCCTAAACCTAACCCTAACCCTTACCCTAACCCTAACCCTAACCTTAACCCTAAGCCTAAATATTACCCTTACCCCAACCCTAACCCTAACCCTTACCCTAACCCTAACCCTAAACTTAATGCTAATCCTAAACCTAACCCTAACCCTTACCTTAACCCTAAACTTAACCCTAACCCTTACCCTTTTCCTAACACTAACCCTAACCCTAAACCTTAGCCTTACCCTTACCCTAACCCTAACCGTAACCCTAACCCTTACCGTTACCCTAACCCTAACCCTAAACCTAACCCTAACCCTAACCCTACCTCTAACCCTTACCCTTACCCTAAACCTAACCCTAACCCTAACCCTAGCCCTTACCCTTACCCTAACCCTAACCCTTACCCTAACCCTTACCCTCACCCTCACCCTTACCCTAATCCTAACCCTAACCCTAACACTTACCCTTAGCCTAACCCTAACCCTAACGTTAACCGTAACCCTAAACCTTACCCTTACCCTAACCCTAACCCTAACCCTTACTCTTACCCTAATTCTAACCCTAAACCTAACCCTAACCCTTAACCTAACCCTAAATTTAACCCTAACCCTAACCCTGAACCTAACCCTAACCCTAACCCTAACCATTACCCTAACCCTAACCCTAACACTTACCTTTACCCTAACCCTAACCCTAACCTTAATGCTAACCCAAACACTAACCCTAACCCTAACCCTAACCCTAATCCTTACCCTAACCCTAACCCTAACCCTAATCCTTAACTTTCCCTAACCCTAACCCTAACCCTAACCATTACCCTTACCCTTACCCTAACCCTAACCCTAACCGTTACCCTAACCTTAACCCTAACCCTAATCCTAACCCTTACCTTACCCTACACCTAACCCTAAATCTAAACCTAACCCTAACCCTAACCCTTACCCTTAACCTAACCCTTATTCAAACCCTAGCCCTTACATTTACCCTAACCCTAACCCTAACCCTAAACTTAATGCTAATCCTAACCATAACCCTAACACTTACCCTTACCCTAACCCTAACACTACCCCAATCCTTACCCTAACCCTACCCTAACCCTAACCCTAACCTTATCCCTAAATCTAACCTTAATCCTAACCCTTAACCTTACCCTAACCTTAACCCTACACATAACCCTAACCCTAACCCTAACCCTAAACCTAACCCTAAACATTACCCTTATCCTTACTCTAACCCTAACCCTAAACCCAAACCTAACCCTAACCCTAACCCTACCCCTAAACCTTACCCTTACTCTAACCTAACCCTATACCTAAAACTCACTCCCAACCCTAACCCTAACACTAACCCTTACCCTTACCCTAATCCTAACCCTAAGCTTAACCCTAAACCTAACACTAACCCTAACCCTAACCCTTACCCTAACCCTAACCCTGAACCTAAACCTAACCCTAACCCTTACCCTTACCCTTACCCTTAACCTAATCCTAACCGTAACCCTTACCCTAACCCTAACCCTTATACTAACCCTAACCTTAACCCTAACCCTAACTTTTACCCTTACCCTAACCCTAACCCTGAACCTGAACCTAACCCTAACCCTTACCCTTACCCTAATCCTAACCCTAAACCTAACCCTAACCCTTACCCTAACCCTAAACCTAACCTTAACCCTAACCCTAACCATTACCCTTACCCTAACCCTAACCCTAACCCTTACCCTAACCCTAACCCTAAACCTTACCTTAACCCTAAACTTAACCCTAATCCTTACCCTAACCCGGACCCTAACCCTTACCCTTTTCCTAACACTAACCCTAACCCTAAACCTTACCCTTACCCTTAACCTAACCCTAACCCTAAACCTAACCCTTACCGTTACCCTAACCCTAACCCTAAACCTAACCCTAACCCTAACCCTAACCGTAACCCTAAACTTAACCCTAACTCTAAGCCTAACCCTAACCATTACCATTACCTAACCCTAACCCTTACCCTAACACTAACCCTAAGCCTTATCCTAAACCTAACCCTAACCCTAACATTAACCCTAACCTTAACCCTAACCCTAACCCTTACGCTAACCCTAACCCTAACCCTTACCCTTAGCCTAACCCTAACCCTAATCTTAACCCTTACCGTAACCCTAACCCTAACCCTTACCCTTACCCTAACCCGAACCCTAACCCTTACTCTAAACCTAACCCTAACCCCAAACCTAACCCTAACCCTAACCCTAACCCTAAACCTTACCCTTACTCTAACCTAACCCTAAACCTAAACCTGACTCCTAACCCTAACCCTAACACTAACCCTAACCCTTACCCTAACCCTAACCCTGAACCTAAATCTAACCCTAACCCTTACCCTAACCCTAACCCTTATACTAACACTAACCTTAACCCTAACTCTAACCTTTACCCTTACCCTAACCCTAACCCTGAACCTAAACCTAACCCTAACACTTACCCTTACCCTTACCCTAATCCTAACCCTAAACCTAACCCTAACCCTTACCCTAACCCTAACCCTAACCTTAACCCTAAGCCTAAATATTACCCTTACCCCAACCCTAACCCTAACCCTTACCCTAACCCTAACCCTAAACTTAATGCTAATCCTAAACCTAACCCTAACCCTTATCTTAACCCTAAACTTAACCCTAACCCTTACCCTTTTCCTAACACTAACCCTAACCCTAAACCTTAGCCTTACCCTTACCCTAACCCTAACCGTAACCCTAACCCTTACCGTTACCCTAACCCTAACCCTAAACCTAACCCTAACCCTAACCCTACCTCTAACCCTTACCCTTACCCTAAACCTAACCCTAACCCTAACCCTAGCCCTTACCCTTACCCTAACCCTAACCCTTACCCTAACCCTTACCCTCACCCTCACCCTTACCCTAATCCTAACCCTAACCCTAACACTTACCCTTAGCCTAACCCTAACCCTAACGTTAACCGTAACCCTAAACCTTACCCTTACCCTAACCCTAACCCTAACCCTTACTCTTACCCTAATTCTAACCCTAAACCTAACCCTAACCCTTAACCTAACCCTAAATTTAACCCTAACCCTAACCCTAACCCTAACCCTAACCCTAACCCTAACCCTAACCCTAACCTTAATGCTAACCCAAACACTAACCCTAACCCTAACCCTAACCCTAATCCTTACCCTAACCCTAAACCTAACCCTAATCCTTAACTTTCCCTAACCCTAACCCTAACCCTAACCATTACCCTTACCCTTACCCTAACCCTAACCCTAACCGTTACCCTAACCTTAACCCTAACCCTAATCCTAACCCTTACCTTACCCTACACCTAACCCTAAATCTAAACCTAACCCTAACCCTAACCCTTACCCTTAACCTAACCCTTATTCAAACCCTAGCCCTTACATTTACCCTAACCCTAACCCTAACCCTAAACTTAATGCTAATCCTAACCATAACCCTAACACTTACCCTTACCCTAACCCTAACACTACCCCAATCCTTACCCTAACCCTACCCTAACCCTAACCCTAACCTTATCCCTAAATCTAACCTTAATCCTAACCCTTAACCTTACCCTAACCTTAACCCTACACATAACCCTAACCCTAACCCTAACCCTAAACCTAACCCTAAACATTACCCTTATCCTTACTCTAACCCTAACCCTAAACCCAAACCTAACCCTAACCCTAACCCTACCCCTAAACCTTACCCTTACTCTAACCTAACCCTATACCTAAAACTCACTCCCAACCCTAACCCTAACACTAACCCTTACCCTTACCCTAATCCTAACCCTAAGCTTAACCCTAAACCTAACACTAACCCTAACCCTAACCCTTACCCTAACCCTAACCCTGAACCTAAACCTAACCCTAACCCTTACCCTTACCCTTACCCTTACCCTAATCCTAACCGTAACCCTTACCCTAACCCTAACCCTTATACTAACCCTAACCTTAACCCTAACCCTAACTTTTACCCTTACCCTAACCCTAACCCTGAACCTAAACCTAACCCTAACCCTTACCCTTACCCTAATCCTAACCCTAAACCTAACCCTAACCCTTACCCTAACCCTAACCCTAACCTTAACCC
>JANJXV010000259.1:1065000-1072500 GCA_024803745.1 Megascapheus bottae
TTACTCTTACCCTAACCCTAACCCCAAACCTAATACTAACCCTAACCCTAAATCTTACCCTTACTGTAAACCTAACCCTAATCCTAACCCTGACTCCTAACCCTAAACCTAACCCTAACCCTAACCGTTACTCTTACCCTAATCCTAACCCCAAACCTAACCCTAACCCTAACCCTAAACCTTACCCTTACCCTAAACCTAAACTTAATCCTTACCCTAACGCTAACCCTTATCCTTACCCTAACCCTAACCCTAACCTTAACCCTCAACAGAACACTAACCCTAACCCTAACCCTTACCCTAACCCTAACCCTAACCCTAAACCTAAACCTAAACCTAACCCTAAACCTAACCTTAAACCTTACCTTTTCCCTAACCCTATACTAAACCTAAACCTAACCCTAACCCTAACCCTTACCCTAACCCTAAACCTAAAGCTAAACCTAACCCTAACCCTTACCCTAACCTTAAACCTAACCGTAAACCTAACCCTAACCCTAACCCTAACCCTTACCCTAAACCTAACACTAACCCTAACCCAAACCCTACCCCTTACCCTTAGCCTAACCATAACCCTAACCCTAACACTTGCTCTTACCCTAACCCTAACCCCAAACCTAATACTAACCCTAACCCTAAACCTTACCCTTACTCTAAACCTAACCCTAACCCTAACCCTGACTGCTAACCCTAAACCTAACCCTAACTCTTACCCTTACCCTAACCGTAACCCTAACACTTACCCTTATCCTAACCCTAACCCCAAACCTAATATTAACCGTAACCCTAAACCTTACCCTTACTCTAAAACTAACGCTAACCCTAACCCTGACTCCTAACCCTAAACCTAACCCTAACCCTAACCGTTACTCTTACCCCAATCCTAACACCAAACCTAACCCTAACCCTAAACCTAAACCTTACCCTTACCCTAAAACTAAACCTAATCCTTACCCTAACGCTAACCCTTATCCTTACCCTAACCCTAACCCTAACCTTAACCCTCAACCGAACACTAACCCTAACCCTAACCCTTACCCTAACCCTAAACCTAAGCCTAACCCTAAACCTAAACCTAACCCTAACCCTAACCCTTACCCTAACCCTAAACCTAAACCTAACCCTAAACCTAACCCTAACCCTAACCTTAAACCTTACCCTTTCCCTAACCCTATACTAAACCTAAACCTAACCCTAACCCTTATCCTAACCCTAAACCTAAAGCTAAACCTAACCCTAACCCTTACCCTAACCTTAACCCTAACCCTAAACCTAACCCTAACCCTAACCCTAACCCTTACCCTAAATCTAACACTAACCCTAACCCTAACCCTAACACTTACCCTTAGCCTAACCCTAACCCTAACCTTAACCCTAAGAATAACCCTAACCATAAACCTTACCCTTACCCTAACCCTAACCCTAACCCTAACACTTACTGTACCCTAACCCTAACCCCAAAAGTAACACTAACTCTAACCCTAAAAATTACCCTTACTCTAAACCTAACCCTAACCCTAACCCTGACTCCTAACCCTAAACCTAACCCTAACCCTTACCCTTACCCTAACCCTAACCCTAACCCTAAACTTAACCCTAACCCTAACCCTTACCCTTACCCTAACCCTAAACCTAAACCTAAACCTAACCCTAACCCTAACCCTAACCCTTACCCTCACCCTAAACCTAACCGTAAACCTAAACCTACCCCTAACCCTTACCCTTACCCTAACCCTAACCCTAAAACTAACCCTAAGCTTTACCCTAACACTAACCCAAAACCTAACCCTCACCCTTACCTTAACCCTAATCTTAAACCTAAAACTGACCCTAACCCTAACACTTACCCTATCCCTAACCCTAACCTTAACCCCAAACGTAAACCCAACCCTAACCCTAAACCTAACGCTTACCCTTACCCTAACCCTAACCCTAACCCTAACCCTTACCTTAACTCTAACCGTACCCTACCCCTAACCCCTAACCCTAACCCTTACCCTGAACATAGCTCTAACCCCAACTCTTACCCTTACCCTAACCCTAACCCTACCTCTAACCCTAACCCTAAACCTAACCCTAAACCTTCCCCTAACCCTAAACATAACCCTAACCCTTACCCTTACCCTAACCCTAACCCTACCTCTAAGCCTAACCCTAATCCTAGACTTAACCCTAACCCTAACCCTTACCCTTACCCTAACCCTAACCCTACCTCTAAGCCTAACCCTAATCCTAGACTTAACCCTAACCCTAACCCTAACCCTAACCCTAACCCTAACCCTAATCCTTACCCTAACCCTAACACTAACCCTAACCCTTACACTTTCCCTAACACTAACCGTAACCCTAACCCTAAAACTTACCCTTACCCTTCCCGTAACCCTAACCCTAACCCTAAACTTAACCCTAAACTAACCCTAACCCTAAACCTAACCATAACCAGAACCCTACCTCTAACCCTTACCCTTACCCTAAACCTAACCCTAACCCTAACCCTAACCCTAGCTCTTACCTTTACCCTAACCCTAACACTAACCCTAACCCTAAACCTAACCTTAACCCTAACCCTAACCCTAACCCTAACCCTTACCCTCACCGTAAAACTAACCCTAACCCTAAACCTAACCGTTAACTTTACTCTACCCCTAACCCTAACCCTAACCCTAAACTTTACCCTAACACTAACCCTAACCCTAACCCTTACCCTTACACTAACATTAACCTTAAACCTAACCCTAACTCTAACCCTAACACTTACCCTTACCCTAACCCTAACCCTAACCTTAACTCCAACAAGAAACCCAACGATAACCCTAACCCTAACGCTTACCCTTCCTCTAACCATAACCCTAACCCTAACCCTTACCCTAACTCTAACCCTAACCCTAACCCTAACCCCTAACTATAACCCTTACCTTAACCCTAACCCAAACCCTAACCCTTACCCTTACCCTAACCCTAACCCTACGTCTAACCATAACCCTAAACCTAACCCTAACCCTTACCCTAACCCTAACCCTAACCCTTTGCCTAACCCTAACCCTAACCTTAACCCTAACCCTAACGCTAACCCTAACCCTGACCCTTACCCTAACCCAAACCCTAACCCTAACATTAACGCTAACCTTAACCCTAACCCTAATGCTAACCCTTACACTTACCCTAACCCTATCCCTAAACCTAACCCTTACCCTTACCATAAACCTAACCCTAACTCTAACACTAACCCCTAACCCTAACCGTAACCCTAACCCTAAAACTTACGCTAACCCTAACTCTAACCCTTAGCCTTACCGTAACCCTAACCCTAACCCTAACCCTTACCCTAATCCTAACACTAACCCTTACCCTAACCCTAACACTAACCCTAACCCCTAACCCTAACCCTAACCCTAAGCCTTACCCTAACCCTAATCCTTACCCTAACGCTATACCTAACACAACCCTAACATTAACCCTAAACATACCCTTACCCTATCCCTAACCCTAACCCAAAACCTTAACCTAACCCTAACCCTAACCCTAACCCTTACCCTAACCCTAACCCCAAAGCTAACATTAACCCTAACCCTAACCCTTACCCTAACCCTAAACCTAACCCTTACCCTAACCCTAACCCTAAACCTTACCCTTACCCTAAACATAATCCTAACCCTCATCCTTACCCTAACCCTAACCCTAACTCCTAACTCTAAACCTAACCCTAAACCTAACCCTTACCCTAAACATAACCCTAAATCTCACCCTAACCCTAAACCTAACCCCTAACTCTAACCCTACCCCTAAACCTTACACTTACGCTAACCCTAAAGCTAACCCTAACCCTAACCCTAACCCCTAACCCTAACCCTAAGCCTAACCCTTACCATAACCCTAACCCTAACCCTAACCCTAAACATAACCCTAACCCTAACACTAAACCTTACCATAACCCT
This sequence comes from Megascapheus bottae, assembly GCA_024803745.1. Taxonomy (NCBI): domain Eukaryota; kingdom Metazoa; phylum Chordata; class Mammalia; order Rodentia; family Geomyidae; genus Megascapheus; species Megascapheus bottae. The sequence goes on from JANJXV010000259.1 coordinate 1,068,936, forward strand.
AACCCTAACCCTTACCCTTACCCTTACCTTAACCCTAACCCTAACCTGTACGCATACCCTAACCCTAATCCTAACCTTAATGCTAACCCTATAACTAACGCTAATCCTAACCCTAACCCTAAACCTAACCCTAACCCTAATCCTTACCTTAACTCTTACCCTTACCCTAACCCTAACCCTACCTCTAACCCTTACCCTAAACCTAACGCTAACCATTACCCTAACCCTAACCATAACCCTAACCCTTACCATTGCCCTAACCCTAACACTACCTCTAACCCTAACCCTAACCCTAGCCTTAACCCTAACCCTAACCCTAACCCTTACCCTTACCCTAACCCTTACCCTAACCCTAACCCTAACCCTAACCGTTACCCTTACCCTAACTCTATCCCTAACCCTTACCCCAAATGTAACCCTAAGCCTAACCCTAACCCTCAACCTTACCCTAAACCTAACTCTAACCCTTAGCCTTACCATAACCCTAACCTTATCCCTAAACCTTACCCTAACCCTAACCCTAACTCTTACCCTAAACCTAACACTAACCCTAACCCCTACCCTAAACCTAACCCTAACGCTCACCCTAACCCTAACCCTAACCCTATCCCTTACCTTAACCCTAATCCTTACCCTAACCCTAAACCTAACACAAACCTAACCTTAACCCTAAACCTTACGCTTACCCTAACCCTAACCCTAACCCAAAACCTAAACCGAACCCTAACCCTAACCGTAACCCTTACCCTAATCCTAACCTTAACCCAAATCCTAAACTTAACCCTAACCCTTCCCCTTACCCTAACCCTAACCCTTACCCTAACCCTAACCCTAACCCAAACCTAACCCTATCCCTAACCCTTACCCTAACCCAAAACCTTACTCTAACCCTAACCCTTACTCTTACCCTAACACTAAACCCAAACCTAACCCTAACCCTAAACTTTACCCTTACCCTAAACATAACCCTAACCATCACCCTAACCCTAACACTAACCCTAACCCTAACCCCTAATTCTAAACCTAACCCTAAACTTTACCCTTAACTTAACCCTAAAACTAACCCTAACCCTAACCCTGACCCCTAACCCTAACCCTAAACCTAACCCTTACTCTTACCCTAAACCAAACGGTAACCTTAACCGTAACCCTAACTCTAACCCGAACCCGAACCCTTACACTAACCCTAACCCTAACACTTACCCTAACCCTAAACCTAACCCCAATCCTTACCCTAAACCTAACCCTAACCCTATACCTAACCCTTACCCTTTCCCTAACCCAAACCCTAACCCTAAACTTAATGCTAACCCTAACCCTAATCCTAACCCAAACCCTTACCCTAACCCTAACTCTAACCCTAACCCTAATCCTTACCCTTAACCAAACAATAACTCTACCTCTAACCCTCACCCTAACCCTTACCCTAATCCTAACCCTTAGCCTAACCCTAACCCTAACCCTAACTTTAACCCTAACCCTAACCCTAACCCTTACCCTTACCCTAACCCTAACCCTAACCTTTACTCTTACCCTAATCCTAACCCCAAACCTAACCCTAACCCTAACCCTAAACCTTACCCTTACCCTAAACCTAACACTAATCCTTACCCTAACGCTAACCCTTACCCTTACCCTAACCCTAACCCCAACCCTAAACCTAAACCTAACCCTAACCCTTACGCTTACCCTAACCCTAACCCTAAACCTAATCCTAACCCTAACCTTAAACCTTACCCTTTCCCTAACCCTATACTAAACCTAAACCTAACCCTAACCCTTACCTTAACCCTAAACCTAAAGCTAAACTTAACCCTAAACCTTACCCTAACCTTAACCCTAACCCTAAACCTAACCCTAACCCTAACCCTAACCATTACCCTAAACCTAACACTAACCCTAACCCTAACCCTAACCCTTACCCTTAGCCTAACCCTAACCCTAACCCTAACCCTAACCTTAACCCTAACCCTAACCTTACCCTAAACGTAACCCTAACCCTAACCCTTACCCTAACCCTAAATCTATCCTTAATGCTATCCCTAATACTAACCCTAACACTTACATTAACCCTAACCCTAACCCTAATCCTTACCCTAACCCTAACCCTAACCCTTACCCTTTCCCTAACACTAACCCTAACCCTAACCCTAAACCTTACCCTTACCCTAACCCTAACCCTAACCCTAAACTTAACCCTAACCTTAACCCTAAACCTAACCATAACCCTAACCCTACCTCTAACCCATACCCTTACCCTAAACCTAACCCTAACCCTAACCCTTACCCTAGCTCTTACCCTTACCCTAACCCTAACCCTAACCCTAACCCTAACCTTAACCCTAACACTAACCCTAACCCTTACCCTAACCTTAACCCAAACATAACCCTAACCCTATCCCTACCCCTTACCCTGACCCTAACCCTTACACTAACCCTAACCCTTACTTTTACCCTAACACTAAACCCAAACCTAACCCTAACCCTAAACTTTACCCTTACCCTGAACATAACCCTAACCATCACCCTAACTCTAACACTAACCCTTACCCTAACCCCTAATTCTAAACCTAACCCTAAACCTTACCCTTAACCTAACCCTAAAACTAACCCTAACCCTAACCCTGACCCCTAACCGTAACCCTAACCCTAACCCTTACCCTTATCCTAACCCTAACGCTAACCTTATCCGTCACCCTAACACTAACCCGAACCCAACCCTTACCCTAACCCTAACCCTAAACCTAACCCTAACCCTAACCTTACCCTTACCCTAACCCTAAACCTAACCCTAACCCAAACACTAACCCTTACCCTAACCCTACCCTAACCCTTACCCTTACCCTAACCCTAACCCTAACCATAATGCTAACCCTAAATCTAACGCTAAACCTAACACTTACCCTAACCCTAAACTTAACCTTACCCTAAACCTAACCCTAACCCTATACACAGCCCTTACCCTTTCCCTAACCCTAACCCTAACCTTAATGCTAACCCTAACCCTAATCCTAATCCAAACCCTTACCCTAACCCTTACCCTGAACATAAACCTAACCCTAACCCTTACCCTTACCCTAATCCTAACCCTAAAACTAACCCTAACCCTAACCCTAACCTTAACCCTAACCCTAACCTTACCCTTACCCTAACCCTAACCCTAACCCTTACCCTAACCCTAAACCTATCCTTAATGCTAACCCTAACACAAACCCTAACCCTTACATTAACCCTAACCCTAACCCTAATCCTTACCCTAACCCTAACCCTAACCCTAACCCTTACCCGTTCCCTAACACTAACGCTAACCCTAACCCTAAACCTTACCCTTACCCTTACCCTAACCCTAACCCTAACCCTAAACTTAACCCTAACTCTAACCCTAAACCTAACCATAACCCTAACCCTACCTCTAACCCTTCCCCTTACCCTAAACCTAACCCTAACCCTAATCCTAACCCTAGCTCTTACCCTTACCCTAACCCTAACCCTAACCCAAACCTTAACCCAAACCCTAACCCTAACCCTTACCCTCACCGTAAAACTAACACTAACCCTAAACCTA
>JANJXV010000259.1:1075000-1250000 GCA_024803745.1 Megascapheus bottae
AACCTAACCTTACCCGTAACCCTAACCCTAAACCTAACCCTATCCCTTACGCTTACCCTAACCCTAACCCTAACCCTAACCCTTACTCTTACCCTATCCCTAACACCAAAACTAACTCTAACCCGAACCATAAACCTTACCCTTAACCTAAACCTAACCCACACACTTACTTTAACCCTAAACCTAACCCTAGCCCTAACACTTACCCGAACCCTAAGCCTAACCCTAAACCTTACCCTAACCCAAACCCTAACCTTTACCCTTACCCTAACCCTAACCCTAACCCTAACCTTAAACCTAACCCTAACCCTAACCCTAACCCTAACCCTAACCTTAACCCCAACCCTAAACCCACCCTAACCCAAACCTAACGCTTACTCTTAACCTAATCGTAACCCTAATCCTAACCCTAAACCTAACACTTAACCTTACCCTAACCGTACCCTAATCCTAACCCTAACTTTTACACTAACCCTAACCCTAACACTACCCCTTACCCTAAACCTAACCCTAACCCTAACCCCTAACCCTACGCTTACCCTAACCTTAACCCTAACCCTAAACCATACCCTTACCCTAACCCTAACCCTACCTATAACCCTAACCCTAACCCTAACCTTAAACCTAACCATTACCCTTACCCTAACCGTAACCCTAACCCTAACACTAACCCTAACCTTAACCCTAACCCTAAACCTAACCCTAACCCTTACCTTTACCCTAACCTTAACCTAACCCTAACCCTTACCCTAACCCGAACACTAACCCTAACCCCTAACCCTAACCCTAACCCTAACGCTCACCCTAACCCTAACCCTAACCCTAAACCTAAACCTTACCCTAACCCTAACCCTAACTCTAACCCTTAGCCTTACCCTAACCCTAACCCTAACCCTAACCCTAACCCTTATCCCAACCCTAACCCTAACCCTTAAAATAACCCTAACCCTTACCCTAACCCTAACCCTAAACTTAACCCTTACCCTTAACCTAACCCTAACCCTAACACTGACCCCAACCCTAATCCTTACCCTAACCCTAAACATGCTCCTAACCCTAACATTAACCCTAACCGTTAGCCTTACACTAACCCTAACCCTAACCCTTACCCTAAACCTATCCCTAAACCTAACACTTACCCTTAACCTTACCATAACCCTAACCCTAACCCTTACCCTTAACCTAATCCTAAACGTAACCCTAAACCTTACCCTTCACCTAACCCTAACCAAACACTTACAATTACCCTAACCGTAACCGTAACCATAACCCTAACCCTTACCCTAACCCTAACCCCAAACCTACCCCTAACCCTAACCCTTACCCTAACCCTAAGCCAAACCCTAATCCTTACCCTAAACCTGACCCTAACCCCTAGCCCTAACCCTTACCTTAACCCTAACCCTAACCCTTAGCCTAACGCTAAACCTAACCCTAAACTTAACCCTCACCCTAACCCTAACCATAACCCTTACCCTTACCCTAACCCTAACCCTAACCGTAAACCCTAACCCTAACCCTAAACCTAACGCTTACCCTAAACCTAACCCTAACCCTAACCGTAACCATAACCCTAACCCTTACTCTTACCCTAACCCTAACCCCAAACCTAACCCTAATTCTAACCCTAAACCTTACCCTTACCCTAAAACTAACCCTAACCCTTCCCCTAACCCTAAACCTTACCCTAACCCTATTCCCTAACTCTAACCCTAACCCTAAACCTTACCCTTACCCTAACCCTAAACCTAACCCTAAGCCTTACCCTAACCCTAACCCGAAAACTAACCCTTACCCTTTCCCTAACCCTAACCCTAACCCTTACCCTAAACCTTACCCTTACCCTTACCCTAACCCTAACCCTAACCTTAACCCTAACCCTACCCCTAACCCTAACCCTTACCATTACCCTAACCCTAACCCTAAACCTAACACTAACCCTAACCCTCACCCTAACCCTTACACTTAACCTAACCCTAACCCTAAACTTAATGCTAATTCTAACCCTAACCCGAACCCTTACCCTTACCTTAACCCTAATCCTAACCCTAATCATTACCCTAACCCTAACCCTATCCCTCACCCTAACCCTTACACTTAACCTAACCCTAACCCTAAACTTAATGCTAATTCTAACCCTAACCCGAACCCTTACCCTTACCTTAACCCTAACCCTAACCCTAATCATTACCGTAACCCTAACAATAACCCTTACACTTACCCTAACCCTAACCCTAACCCTTACCCTAACCCTAACCCTAATCCTTAACCTAACCCTAACCCTATCCCCTAACCCTAACCCTTACCCTAACCCTAAACCTAACCCTAACCCTTACCCTTACCCTAACCCTAACCCTACCTCTAACCCTAACCCAAACCCTAACCCTAACCCTAACGCTTAGCCTAACCCTAAGCCTAACCCTAAACTTAAACCTAACCCTAACCCTAAACTTAACGCTTACCCTAACCCGAACACTAACCCTAACCCCTAACCCTAACCCTAACCCTAACGCTTACCCTAAACGTAACCCTAACCCTAACCGTAACCCTAACCCTTACCAGAACCGTAATCCTTAACCTAATCCTGAACCTAACCCTAACCCTAACCTTAACCCTAACCCTTACCCTTACCCTAACCCTAACCCTAATCCATACCCTAAACCGAACCCTAACCCTAACCCTAACCCTTACCCTTAAGCTAACCCTAACCCCAAACCTAACCTTAACCCTAACCTTTACCCTTACCCTAACCCTAACCCTAATCCAAACCCAAAACCGAACCCTAACCCTAACCTTAACCCTTAACCTAACCCTAACCCCAAACCTAACCCGAACCCTAACCATTACCCTAACCCTAACCTTAACCCTAAACCTTACCCTTACCCTAAAACTAACCCTAACCCTTCCCCTAACCCTAAACCTTACCCTAACCCTATCCCCTAACTCTAAGCCTAACCCTAATCCTTATCCTTACCCTAAACCTAAACCTAACCCTAAGCCTTACCCTAACCCTAACCCTAACCCTAAACCTTACCCTTTCCCTAACCCTAACCCTAACCCTAACCCTAAACCTTACCCTTACCCTTAACTTAATCCTAACCCTAACCTTAACCCTAACCCTAACCCATAAACCTAACCCTAACGTTAACTTTAACCCTTAGACATACCCTAACCCTCACCCTAACACTTACACTAACCCTAACTCTAACCCTTACCTTACCCTAAACCTAACCCTAACACTTACCCTAACCCTAACCCTAACCCGAACACTAACCCTAACCCCTAACCCTAACCCTAACCCTAACGCTCACCCTAATCCTAACCCTAACCCTAAACCTAAACCTTACCCTATCCCTAACTCTAACCCTTAGCCTTACCCTAACCCTAACCCTAACCCTAACCCTTATCCCAACCCTAACCCTAACCCTTAAAATAACCCTAACCCTAACCCTAAACCCTAACCCTAACGCTAACCCTAACCCTCACCCTAACCTTAACCCTAACCCTTACCCTAACCTAACCCTAAACTTAACCATTACCCTTAACCTAACCCTAATCCTAACCCTGACCCGAACCCTAAACCTAACCCTAATCCTTACCCTAACCCTAAACCTACTCCTAACCCTAACATTAACCCTAACCGTTAGCCTTACACTAACCCTAACCTTAACCCTTACCCTAAACCTATCCCTATCCCTGACACTTACCCTTAACCTTACCATAACCCTAACCCTAACCCTTACTTTTAATATAAGCCTAAACCTAACCCTAAACCTTACCCTTAACCTAACCCTAACCAAACACTTACACTTACCCTAACCGTAACCCTAAGCCTAACCCTAACCCTTACCCTAACCCTGACCCCAAACCTACCCCTAACCATAACCCTTACCCTAACCCTAAGCCCAACCCTAATCCTTACCCTAAACCTGAACCTAACCCCTAAACCTAACCCTTACCCTAATCCTAACCCTAACCCTTAGCCTAACGCTAAACCTATCCCTAAACTTAACCCTAATCCTAACCCTAACCCTAACCCTTACCCTTACCCTAACTCTAACCCTAACCCTAAACCCTAACCCTAACCCTAACCCTAACGCTTAACCTAACCCTAACCCTAACCCTAACCCTAACCCAAACCGTAACCATAACCCTAACCTTTACTCTTACCCTAACCCTAACTCCAAACCCAACCCTAATCCTAACCCTAAACCTTACCCTTACCCTAAAACTAACCCTAACACTTCCCCTAACCCTAAACCTTACCCTAACCCTATTCCCTAACTCTAACCCTAACCCTAACCCTAACCCTAACCCTTACCCAAACCCTAACCCTAACCCTAATTCTTACCCTAACCCTAACCCTAACCCCTAACCCTAACCCTTACCCTAACCCTAAACCTAACCCTAACCCTTACCCTTACCCTAACCCTAACCCTACCTCTAACACTAACCCAAACCATAACCCTAACTCTAACCCTGAGCCTAACCCTAAGCCTAACCCTAAACTTAAACCTAACCCTAACCCTAAACTTAACGCTTACCCTAACCCGAACTCTAACCCTATCCCCTAACCCTAACCCTAACCCTAACGCTTACCCTAACCCTAACCCTAACCGTAACCCTAACCCTTACCAGAACCGTAATCCTTAACCTCATCCTGAACCTAACCCTAACCCTAACCTTAAGCCTAACCCTTACCCTTACCCTAACCCTAACCCTAATCCAAACCCTAAACCGAACCCTAACCCTAACCCTTACCCTTAAGCTAACCCTAACCCCAAACCTAACCTTAACCTTAAACCTTACCCTTACCCTAACCCTGACCCTAATCCAAACCCTAAACCGAACCCTAACCCTAACCCTAACCCTTACCCTTAACCTAATCCTAACCCCAAACCTAACCCTAACCCTAACCCTTACCCTAACCCTAACCTTAACTCTAAACCTTACAATTACCCTAAAACTAACCCTAAACCTTCCCCTAACCGTAAATCTTACCCTAACCCTATCCTCTAACTCTAACCCTAACCCTAATCCTTATCCTTATCCTTACCCTAAACCTAAACCTAACCCTAAGCCTTACCCTAACCCTAACCCTAACCCTAAACCTTACCCTTTCCCTAACCCTAACCCTAACCCTAACCCTAAACCTTACCCGTACCCTTACCTTAACCCTAACCCTAACCTTAATCCTAATCCTAAACCTAACCCTAACCCTTACCCTTACCTAACCCTAACCCTAACCATAAACCTAACCCTAACCCTAACCCTAACCCTTAACCTTACCTTAAACCTAACCCGAACCCGAACCCTAACCCTCACCCTATACCTTACACTTACCCTAACCCTAATCCTAAACTTAATGCTAATCCTAACCCTAACCCGAACCCTTACACTTACCTTAACCCTAACCCTAACCCCAATCATTACCCTAAACCTAACCCTAACCCTCACCCTAAACATAACCCTAACCATAACCGTAACCCCTAACCCTAACCCTAACCCTAAACCTTACCCTTGCCCTAACCCTAAAACTTACCCTAGCCCTAACCCCTAACCCTAACCCTAAACCTAACCCTTACCCTTAACCTAACCCTTATCCAAATCTTAACCCTAAACCTAACACTAACCCTAACCCTAAACCTTACCCTAACCCTAACCCTTACCCTTACCATAACGATAAACCTAACCCTAACCATAACCCTAACCCTAACCGTTACCCTTTCCCTAACCCTAACCCTAACCCTAAACCTAACGCTAAAACTTACCCTTACACTTACCCTAACCCTAACCCTAATCCTAAGCTTAACCCTAACCCTAACCCTAAATCTTACCCTTAACCTAAACCTAACCCTAACCCTTACCCTAACCCTAAGCCTTAAATTCACCCTAACCGTAAGCCTAACACTTACCCTAACTTTAACCCTAACCCTCACCCTAACCATAACCCTTACCATTACCCTAACCCTAACCCTAACCCTAACCCTAACCCTATCCCTAACCCTAAACCTAACCCTAACCCTAACCCTAATCCTAACACTTACCCTTACCCTAACCCTAACCCTAACTCTAAACTTTACCCTAACCCTAACGCTAACCCTAACCCTAAACCTTACCCTAACCCTAACCTAAAACCTAACCCTAACTCTTACCCTAACCCTAACCCTAACCCTAACCTAACCTTAACCCTAACCCTAACCCTAACCCTTACCCTTACGCTAACCCTAAACCTAACCTTAAACCTAACGCAAAACCTAACCTCAACCTAACCCTTACCCTTAGACTAACCCTCACCCTAACCTTAACCCCAATCCTAAACCTAACCCTAACCCTAACCCTAACGCTTACCTTGACCCTAACCCTAACCCTAACCCTAACACTTACCCTTACCCTAAACCTAACACTAACCCTAACTTTTACCCTAACCCTAACCCTAACCCTAACCCTAACTTCTAACCCTAACCCTAACCCTATCCCTTAACGTTACCCTAAAGCTAACGCTAACCCTAACCCCGAACCCTAAACCTAACCCTAACTCTGCCCCTTACCCTTACCCCAAACCTAACACTAACCCTAACCCTAACACTTACCTTACCCTAAACCTAACCCTAACCCTAACCCTAACAGATAGCCTTAACCTAACCCTAACCTAACCCTAACCCTAAACCTAACCCTAATCCTAATCCTAACCCTAACCCTTACCATAACCCTAACCCTAACCTTAACCCTACCCTATCCCTAACCGTAACTCTATCTTTAACCCTAACCCTAAACTTAACCCTAACCCTCACCCTAACCTTAACCTCTAACCCTAACCCTAACCCTAACCCTTAACCTTACCGTAACCCTAACCCTAACCCTAACCCTATCCCTAAACCCTAAACCTAAACCTAACCCTAACCCTTAGCCTTTCCCTTATCCTAACCCTAACTCTAACCCTAATCCTAACCCTAAAACCCTTATCCTAACCCTAACCCTAAGCCTTACCCTTTCCCTTACCCTAACCCTAACTCTAACCCTAACCCTAACCCCAACCCTTACCCTAACCCTAACCCTAACCCTTACCCTAACCCTAACGCTAACCCTTATACTTACCCTAACCTTACACTTACCCTAACTTAACTCTAACCCTAACCCTAACACTTACCATTTCCCTAACCATAACCCTAAACTTAAACCTAACCCTAACCCTAACTCTAAACCTAACATTAACCATTACCGTTACCCTAACCCTAACCCTAATCCTTACCGACCCTTAACCCTAACCCTAACCCTAACCCTAAGCCTCACCCTAACCCTAACCTAACCCTTTCCCTAACCCTAACCCTAACACTAAACATAACCCTAACCCTAAACCTAACCCTAAACCTAACTCTAACCCTAATAATTACCCTTACCCTAACCCTAAACCTAAACCTAACCCTAACGTAACCCTAACCCTAAACCCTAACCCTAAAACTAACCCTAAACCTAACCCTAACCCTTTCATTTATCCTAAACCTAACCCTAACCTTAACCCTAACCTTAACCCTAACCCTAACCCTAACTCTTACCCTTACCCTAAACCTAGCCCTAACCCTAACCCTAACCCCTAACACTAACCATAAACCTAACCCTAACGCTAACCCTTACACTTACCCTAACCCTAAAAATAAACCTTACCCTAACCCTAACCCTAACCCTAACCATCACCCTTACCTTTACCCTAACCCTAAACCTAACCCTTACCCTAACCCTAAATCTAACCCCTAATCCTAACCGTAACCCTAAACCTAACCCTCACCTTAACCCTTACCCCTATCCTAACCCTAACCCTATCCCTAACCTTAACCCTTTTCCTAACCCTAACGCTAACCCTAATCCTTACCCTAACCCTAACCCTAACACTAACCCTTACCCTCAACCTAACCCTAACCCTAACCCTAACCCTAACACTTACCCTAACTCTCACCCTAACCCTAAACCTAACCTTAACCTTACCCTTAACCTAACCCTAACCCTAACCCTCACACTTATCATTACCCTAACCCGAACCTAAATCTAACACTTACCCTAACCCTAACCCTAACCCCAACCCATACACTTACCCTTAACCTAGCCCTAATCCTAACACTAACACTAACCCTAACCCTAACCCCTAACCCTAACCCTAACCCTTACCATAACCCTAACCCAAACCCCTAACCCTAAAATAAATAAAAGAGGTTTTATTTTTAAAGAAATGAAAGGATCACTTAGGGAGAGAGGAATAAGCATTAAAAAGAATGATTTGGTAAAATTCTTTTGTTTTGTTGGAGAAAAGTGTCCGTGGTTGGTCTTGCACGGACCAGACATCCATCCCCTTACTTGGAATAAGGTAGGAAAAAATATCAATGATTTACTCCGTCAGGGAGAGGAAGTCCCCGAGGCCTTCTTTAGCTTCTATGGGGTTATTAGAGATATTTTAAAGGAAGCAGAGTAGGGAGGTGACAGTGATCGCTTACTAGCTTTAACAGAGGATTACCTAATGGAGTCACGTTGCCCGTCTCGCAAAATCGAAAGTGATAATGAAAAACATCTGGTCACTGGCCTTCGGCCTGGCTCGCGCACTCCCTCTGTGATTGATGAGCCTGTGCCCTCAGGATGCCTCTTGGCGCCACCTTTAATCCCCGAAAAAGAGGAACAAGTCCAACCCCCTTTAGAAGACAGCATCAAGAACAATACTAAAAAGAAAAATATGTCACTAAAACCTTATAAAAATATTTATCCTATTATTCCTAAGACTTCTCCTGATAATGGCAGGCTCAACCCCCCCTCTGAGGTGGAGCTAGAGGAGGAGGCAGCGCATTATGAGGAAGAAAGATATGGCCCTTTTCCTCTTCCCCAAGTTTCTGCAGCTACACAGACTCCAGAGATAAGGGCCCTTCACTGGCCCACCCCTCCCCCCTATCCAGACACCTCTCTCCCGTCAGCCCCACCACAGGAAATGGTGAGATCATTTTCCGTTCCTCCGGAGGTGCAAGGTCTCCTTAAATCCAAAGACTCTCTCTTGAAACAAGTGACAGAATTAAAAAACGTGCTTCATTTAAAAAGAGAGTTAAGGGACCTCACTTTGCAAATTCATGATTTACAAATGGATCTTGTTGGGGAAACCATGACTACCCCCCATGCCTCGGGTAACAAGCCCGCTAAAACACCCTCGGCCTCAAAGAGCCTCAATAATAGACTCAGATCCTGGCGCAAACTGTTTCCCTCTCCTTCCCCGTAATTACTCGCTCTAACACTCAACCTCGGGAACAAGAGGGGGAGAGAGGAGCAGCGGGAGAGGAGGAGGTGGACACCACCAGAAGGCAGGGGGAGGGACAAAACCTAGATTCCTCTGCCTCCGAGGAGGAAGGGGGTGATCAGGAGGAGGCAAGGAGAGATTCTCAAATTACATATAGGAGATTGACGTTTAAACAAATTAAAGAACTACTTTCGGCTGTTAAGAATTATGGAATTAACGCCCCTTTTACTTTAACAGTACTGGAGGGCCTCGGGGGTGAGGGACATTTATTGCCTCTTGAGTGGCACAAGATTGTACAGTCTGTTTTAACCAGGAGTCAATATCTAACCTGGAAAGCTGAATTTATAGATAAGGCAGAAAATCAAGCCATTACCAATAAAAAAAACATACACAAATGGCTTCATGGTCTTCTGATAAAATTTCAGGGAGGGGCAAATTTGCCTCCGAGGAAAAACAACAAAAACTCCCTGCAGGAATATTAACCCAGACTGCTCAGGCTGCCCTGGCCGCCTGGAGAGCAGTGCCTGCTGCAGGAGCGGTTACTACATCTCTTTCCAGGGTAGTACAAGGCAATAATGAACCATATTCTCAATTCGTTGCCAGACTGTTAGAAGCAGCTGAAAGAATATTAGGTGAGGTAGATACAGATGATATTATAGTTAGACAGTTGGCCATAGAAAATGCTAATGCAGCCTGTAAAGCTGCTTTAAGAGGCAAAACAAAGACTCTAGATTTAAATGGTATGATTAAAATTTGCAATGATGTGGATTCCTTTGAACATAAAATGCCTAAATCTATTAATTTGGCCATTGGAGCCATACTCCAAAACCAGACTCCACCTTCAGGAAAACTAGGACGAATATCTAGCCCTAAAAACTGTTTTAAATGTGGACAAATTGGACATTTTGCTAGAGAATGCCCTGGAACTATTAAACAACCCAACGTTCCTGGGACGATTCCCCTCCCCCTTCCCCCTGTCCTTTGTCCTAAATGCAGAAGAGGCCCTCACTGGGCTAGAGAGTGCCGGTCCAAGACCGATATAAATGGCCAGCCTTTATCTGCGGTCTCCGGAAACGGGCTATGGGCCCCAGTAGGGGGCCCTACCTACCCACCACGACAACCAATAACCCCTCCCGCCCAAAATCTGCCTCTGATGCAAACATCGCTGACTCAGACTTGTTCCGAGCCACTGCAGGCAGCGCAGGACTGGACCTCTGTTCCTCCACCACCAGAATTATAACTCCAGAGGAAGGAACAGTTGTTATAAACTCTGGAAGGTTCGGGCCTCCCCCGCCAGGAATGTTTTTTCTTATTATAGGCCGAGCTTCAAACTCACTGCAAGGACTCTCTGTCATTCCCTCGGTGGTTGACACCGATTATTCAGGCGAATTAAAAATTTTAGTTCATACCTCTCAAGGCCCTCTTGTCATATCGGCAGGCCAACGCATTGCACAAGCCCTCCCTCTGCCCGTAACAGGACAGTTCCCATATAAGCATCCCCAGCGTGGCAATTCTACCCCAGGATCAACAGATATATTTTGGGTACATCAATTGACAGAATCTCTACCAACTTTAAAACTTTTTTTGGAAGGAAAACAATTCCTGGGTCTTTTAGATACAGGGGCCGATGCTACTGTCATTGCAAAACAATATTGGCCTATCTCTTGGCCTCTGGAACCCACCGCTACCCATTTAAAAGGTATTGGGCAGACTCAAAATACACTCCAGAGTTCTAAAATATTAACATGGACAGACCCAGAGGGAAACATTGGGACAGTTAAACCTTTTGTGGTGGACGGACTCCCTGTAAATCTATGGGGGAGAGATATAATGAGCCAAAAGGGAGTTATCATGTTCAGTCCTAATGAGAATGTGACTAACATGATGCTCAAGTCTGGATATTTGCCAGGAAAAGGGCTGGGAAAGCATGAGCAAGGAATTAGTCACCCAATTATACGCACCCATAAATGGGATAGAAAAGGTCTTGGGACCGACCTTTTTTCCTAAAGACCACTGCTCCCCCTGCACTCCAAGCCGATAAAATAACTTGGAAATCTGACAATCCGGTTTGGATAGACCAGTGGTCCATGCCTCAAGAAAAGATTCAGGCTGCTCTTCATTTGTTGCAGGAACAATTAGAGCAGGGACATCTTGAACCATCTACCTATCCCTGGAATACTCCCATATTTGTTATAAAAAAGGTTTAGGGTAATGGTTAGCGTTAGGGTTAGGGTTAGGGTTAGGCTTAGGGTAAGGGTAAGGGTTAGGGTTAGGGTTAGGGTTAGGTTTAAGGTTAGGGTTAGGGTTAGGGTTAGGGTTAGGGTTAGGTTTAACCCTTAACCTTACCGTAACCCTAACCCTAACCCTAAAAGCTAACCCTAACCCTAACCCTAACCCTAACTCTAACCCTAATAATTACCCTTACCCTAACCCTAACCCTAAACCTAACCTTAACGTAACCCTAACCGTAACCCCTAAACCGAAACCTAACCCTAATCCTAACCCTAACCCTTACCCTTATCCTAACTCCTAACCCTAACCCTAACCCTAACCCTTACCCTAACCCTAAACCTATCCCTTAGCCTAACCCTAAAATTAACCCTAAACTTAACCCTAACCCTAACCTTAACCCTAAACCTTACACTTAAACTAACCCTATCCCTAACCCTAACACTAACCCTAACCTTAAACCTAAACCTAACCCTAACCCTAAACCTTACCCGAACCCCAACCCTAATCCTTACCCTAACCCTAAACCTTACCCTAACCCTATCCCTAACCTTAACCATACCCTAACCCTAAGCATAACCCTAACACTTACCCTTACCCTAACCCTAACCCTAAACCTAACCCTAACCCTAACCCTAACCCTTACCCTTAACCTAACCCTTATCCAAATCTTAACCCTAAACCTAACACTAACCCTAACCCTAAACCTTACCCTAACCCTAACCCTTACCCTAACCCTAAACCTAACCCTAACCCTTACCCTTACCCTAACCCTAACCCTACCTCTAACACTAACCCAAACCATAACCCTAACTCTAACCCTGAGCCTAACCCTAAGCCTAACCCTAAACTTAAACCTAACCCTAACCCTAAACTTAACGCTTACCGTAACCCGAACTCTAACCCTATCCCCTAACCCTAACCCTAACCCTAACGCTTACCCTAACCCTAACCCTAACCCTAGCCGTAACCCTAACCCTTACCAGAACCGTAATCCTTAACCTCATCCTGAACCTAACCCTAACCCTAACCTTAAGCCTAACCCTTACCCTTACCCTAACCCCAACCCTAATCCAAACCCTAAACCGAACCCTAACCCTAACCCTAACCCTTACCCTTAAGCTAACCCTAACCCCAAACCTAACCTTAACCCTAAACCTTACCCTTACCCTAACCCTGACCCTAATCCAAACCCTAAACCGAACCCTAACCCTAACCCTAACCCTTACCCTTAACCTAATCCTAACCCCAAACCTAACCCTAACCCTAACCCTTACCCTAACCCTAACCTTAACTCTAAACCTTACAATTACCCTAAAACTAACCCTAAACCTTCCCCTAACCGTAAATCTTACCCTAACCCTATCCTCTAACTCTAACCCTAACCCTAATCCTTATCCTTACCCTAAACCTAAACCTAACCCTAAGCCTTACCCTAACCCTAACCCTAACCCTAAACCTTACCCTTTCCCTAACCCTAACCCTAACCTAACCCTAACCCTAAACCTTACCCGTACCCTTACCTTAACCCTAACCCTAACCTTAATCCTAACCCTAAACCTAACCCTAACCCTTACCCTTACCTAACCCTAACCCTAACCATAAACCTAACCCTAACCCTAACCCTTAACCTTACCTTAAACCTAACCCGAACCCTAACCCTAACCCTCACCCTATACCTTACACTTACCCTAACCCTAATCCTAAACTTAATGCTAATCCTAACCCTAACCCGAACCCTTACACTTACCTTAACCCTAACCCTAACCCCAATCATTACCCTAAACCTAACCCTAACCCTTACCCTAAACATAACCCTAACCCTAACCGTAACCCCTAACCCTAACCCTAACCCTAAACCTTACCCTTGCCCTAACCCTAAAATTTACCCTAGCCCTAACCCCTAACCCTAACCCTAAACCTAACCCTTACCCTTAACCTAACCCTTATCCAAATCTTAACCCTAAACCTAACACTAACCCTAACCCTAAACCTTACCCTAACCCTAACCCTTACCCTTACCATAACGATAAACCTAACCCTAACCATAACCCTAACCCTAACCGTTACCCTTTCCCTAACCCTAACCCTAACCCTAAACCTAACGCTAAAACTTACCCTTACACTTACCCTAACCCTAACCCTAATCCTAAGCTTAACCCTAACCCTAACCCTAAATCTTACCCTTAACCTAAACCTAACCCTAACCCTTACCCTAACCCTAAGCCTTAAATTCACCCTAACCGTAAGCCTAACACTTACCCTAACTTTAACCCTAACCCTCACCCTAACCATAACCCTTACCATTACCCTAACCCTAACCCTAACCCTAACCCTATCCCTAACCCTAAACCTAACCCTAACCCTAACCCTAATCCTAACACTTACCCTTACCCTAACCCTAACCCTAACTCTAAACTTTACCCTAACCCTAACGCTAACCCTAACCCTAAACCTTACCCTAACCCTAACCTTAAACCTAACCCTAACTCTTACCCTAACCCTAACCCTAACCCTAACCTAACCTTAACCCTAACCCTAACCCTAACCCTTACCCTTACGCTAACCCTAAACCTAACCTTAAACCTAACGCAAAACCTAACCTCAACCTAACCCTTACCCTTAGACTAACCCTCACCCTAACCTTAACCCCAATCCTAAACCTAACCCTAACCCTAACCCTAACGCTTACCTTGACCCTAACCCTAACCCTAACCCTAACACTTACCCTTACCCTAAACCTAACACTAACCCTAACTTTTACCCTAACCCTAACCCTAACCCTTACCCTAAACCTAACCCTAACCCCTAACCCTAACCCTTACCCTAGTCCTAACACTAGTCCTAAACCTTACCCTTATTCTAAACCTAACCCTTTGCCTAACCCTAACCCTAAACCTAACCTTAACCGTAACCCTAACCCTAACCCTTAGCCTTACCCTAACCCTAACCCAAACCCTTACTCTTCCCCTAACCCTAACCCCAAACCTAACGTTAACCCTAACCCTAAACCTTACCCTTAACCGAAACCTAACCCTAACCCTTACCCTAACCCTAACCGTAACCCTAACCCTTACCCTAACCCTAACCATACCCTAACCTTAACCCTAAGCCTAACCCTAACCCTAACCCTAACCCTACCCTAACCTTAACCCTAAGCTTAAATCTAACCCTAACCCTAAACCTAACCCTAACCCTTACCCTTACCCTAACCCTAACCCTAACCCTTTACACTAACCGTAACCTTTACCCTAACCCTTACCCTTACACTAACTCTAACCTTAAACCTAACCCTAACCCTAACCCTAAGCCTTACCCTTACCCTAACCCTAACACTAACCTTAACCCCAACCCTATATCCAACCCTAACCGTAACCACAACGCTTACCCTTAACCTAACCCTAATCCTAACCGTAACCCTAACATTAACCCTTATCCCAACCCTAACCCTAACCCTTAAAATAACCCTAACCCTAAACCCTAACACTAACCCTAACCCTAACCCTCACCCTAACCCTAACCCTAACCCTAACCCTAACCCTAACTCTAAACTTTACCCTAACCCAAACCCTAACCCTAACCCTTACCGAAACCTAACCCTAACCCTAACCCCTAACCCTACCCCTTACCCTAAACCTAACCCTAAACCTAAACCTTACCCTTACCCTAACCCTAAACCTACCTTTAACCCTAACCATAACCAGAACCCTAACCCTTACCCTAACCCTAATCCTTAGTCTAACCCTAACCCTAACACTTACACTAACCCTAACTCTAACCCTTACCTTAACCTAACCCTAACCCTAACCCTTACCCTAACCCGAACACTAACCCTAACCCCTAAACCTAACCCTAAACCTAACGCTCACCTTAACCCTAACCCTAACCCTAAACATAAACCTTACCCTAACCCTAACCCTAACTCTAACCCTTCGCCTTACCCTAACCCTAACCCTAACCCTAACCCTTACCCTTATCCCAACCCTAACCCTAACCCTTAAAATAACCCTAACCCTAAACCCTAACACTAACCCTAACCCTAACCCTCACCCTAACCCTAACCCTAACCCTAACCCTTAACCTTACCATAACCCTAACCCTAACCTTAACACTGAACCTACACCTAAACCTAACCCTAACCCTTACCCTTACCCTAAACCTAACCCTAACGCTAACCCTAACCCTAAGCCTAACCCTAACATTAACCCTAACCCTTACCCTTATCCTAACCCTAACCCTAACCCTAACACTTACCCTTACCCTCACCCTAACCCTAACCTTGAACCTAAACCTAACCCTAACCCTCAACCTAACTATAACCCTAACCCTAACCCTCACCCTAACCCTAACCCTAACCCTAACCCTTACCGTAACCCTAAACCTAACTCTAACCCTTACCCTTACCCTAACCCTAACCCTAATCTTAACCCCAACCCTAAACCTAACCCTAACCCTTAACCTTACCCTAACACTCACCCTAAACCTAAACCAAACTCTAACCCTAACCCTAACCCTAACTCTTACCCTAACCCTAACCCTTAGCCTAATCCTATCCCTAACCCTAACCCTAACCTTAACCCTAATCCTTACCCTTACCCTAAGCCCAACACTAAACCTAACCCTAAACCTAAACCTAACCCTTACACTTACCCTAACCCTAACCCTAACCCTAACCCTAACCTTAACCCTAACCCTAACCCTAACCCCTACCCTTACCCTAACCCTAACCGTAAACTTAACCCTAACCCTAACCCAAACCCTAACCCTAACCCTAACCCTTACCCTAAACCTAAACCTAACACTTACCCTTACCCCAACCCTAAACCTAACCCTTACCGTAACCCTTACCCTTACCCTAACCCCTAACTCTAACCCTAACCCGAAGCCGAATCCAAACCTAACCCTTACCCTAACCCTAACCCTAACCGTAACCATACCCTCACCCTTATGCTAACCCTAACTCTTACACTAACCCTAACACAAAAACTAACCCTAACCCTTACCCTTACCCTAAGCCTAACCCTTACCCTAACCCTTAGCCCAACCCTCACCCTAACCCTAACCCTTACCCTAACCCTAACCCAAACCCTAACCCTAACCCTAACCCTAACCGTAACCCTAACCGCTAACCCTAACCCTAGACCTAAACCAAACCCTTAACATTTCCCTAATCGTAAACCTAACACTAGCCCAAACCCTAACCCTAACCTTAACCCTAATCCTAACCCTAGTCCTTACCCTTACCCTAACCCTAAACCTAAACTGAACCCTAAGCCTAACCCTAACCCTAACCCTTACACTTACTCTAACCCTAACCCCAAACCTAACCCTTACCCTAACGCTAACACTAACACTTACCCTTACCCAAACTCGAACCCTAACCCTTACCATAACCCTTACCCTTACCCTAAAACTAAGCCTAACCCTAACCCTTACCCCAACCCTAACTCTAACCCTAACCCTAACCCTTACCCTAACCCTAACCCAAACCATAACCCTAACCCTTACACTTACCCTAACCCTAACCCTAAGCCTAACACTTGCCCTCATCCTAACCTTAACCCTAAACATTACCCTAACCCTAACCCCAACCCCTAACCCTAACCCCAACAGTAACACTAAGCCTAACACTTACCCTTACCTAACCCCAACCCTAACCCTAACCCTAACACTAACACTACACCAAACCCTTACCCTTACCCAACCCTAACCCTAACCCTAACCATAACCCTTACCCTTACCAACCCTAACCCTAACTCTAACCCTAAACCTAACCCTAACCCTAAACCTAACCCTTTACCCTAACCCTAACCCTAAACCTAACCCTTACCCTAACCCTAACCCAACCCCTAACGCTAACCCTTACCCGTACCCTAACCCTAACCCTAACACTTACCGTTACCCTAACCCTAACCCTAACTCTTACCCTAACCCTAACCATAACCCTAACCTCTAACCCTAACCCTAACCCTAACCCTAACCCTAACCCTTACCCTTACCCTAACAGTATCCTTAACCCTAACCCTTACCCTAACCCTAACCCTAACGCTTACCCTAACCCGAACCCGAACCCGAACCCTAACCCCTAAACCTAAATCTACCCCTCACCCTAACCCTAACTCTAACCCTAACCCTTACCCTAGCCATAAACCTAAACTTAACCCTAACCCTAACCCTAACCCTAACCCTTACCCTTACCTTAACCCTAACCCTAACCCTAAACCTTACCCTTACCCTAAACCTAACCCTAACACTAAGCCTAACCCTAAACCCTACCCTTACCCTAAACCTAACCTTAACCCTAACCGTAACAATAACCTTAACCTGAACCCTAACCCTTACCCTTACCTTAACCCTAACCCTAACCCTAACCTTAACCCTAACCCTAACTCTAACCCCTAACCTTAAACCTTACCCTTACCCTCACCCTAACCCTAATCCTAACCGTAACCTTATCCCCTAACCCTACCCTAGACCTAACCCTAACCCTTAACATTTCCCTAAACCTAAACCTAACCCTAACTCAAACCCTAACCCTAACCTTAACCCTAATCCTAACCCTAACCCCTACCCTTACCCTAACCCTAACCGTAAACTTAACCCTAACCCTAACCCAAACAATAACCCTAACACTTACCCTTACCCTAACCCTAACCCTAACCCTAACCCTAAACCTTACCCTTACCCTAACGCTAACCCTAACCCTAACCTTAAACATAACCCTAACCCTAACACATACCCTTACCTAACCCTAACCCTAACACTAACCCTAACCCTAACCCTAAACTTAACGTTAACCCTTAACCTTACCATTACCCTAACCCTAAACCTAAACCTAACCCTAACCCTTATCCTTACCCTAACCCTAACCCTAACCTTAACCTAACCTAACCCTAACCCTAACCCTAAACCTAACCTTAACCCTTACCCTTATCCTTACCATAACCCTAACAATAACCCTAATCCTAAACCTAACCCTAACCCTAAACTTAACCCTTACCCTTACCCTAACCTAAACCTAACCGTAACCCTTACCCTTACACTAACCTTAACCCTAATCCTAACTCTAAACCTAACCTTAACCCTAACCCTTATCCTTACCATAAACCTAACAATAAACCTAATCCTAAACCTAACCCTAACCCTAACCCTAACCCTAACCCTATACCTAACCCTAACCCTAATCCTATCCCTAACCTTAACCTTAACCCTAACCCCAACCCTAACCCTAACCATTACCCTTACCCTATCGATAACCCTAACCCTAACCTTAACCCTAACCCTAACCCTAACCCTTACCCTAACCCTAACCCTAACCCTAACCCTAAACCTAAACCTAACCCTAACCCTAAACCTTACCCTTATCCTAACACTAACCCTAACCCTAACCCTAACACTTACACTTATCCTAACCCTAAACCTAATCCTAACCCTAACCCTTACCATAACCTTAACTCTAAACCTAACCCTAACCCTTACCCTTATTCTAACACTAACCCTAACCCTAACCCTAACCCTAACCCTAATCCTAACCATAACCGTAAAACTAACCCTAACTCTAACCATAAACCTAACCCTAACCCTAATCCTAACCCTGACCCTTACCCTTACCCTAACCCTAACCTGAACCCCAACCCTAAACCTGACACTAACCCTAACCCTAACCCTTAAACTTACCCTAACCCTAATCCTAAACCTAACCCCTAACCCTAACCTTAACCCAACCCTAACCATAAACTTTACCCTTACCCTAACCCTAAATCTAATTCTAACCCTAACCCAAACCCTAACACTAACCCTAACACTCACCCTAAACCTAACCCTAACCCTTACCCTAACCGTAACCCTAACCCTAACCATAACCTTAACCCTAACCCTAAACCTAACCCTTACACTTAAACTAACCCGAACCCTAAACCTAACACTAACCCTAACCCTATCCCTTACCATTACCCTAACCTCAACCCAAACCCTAAGTCTAACCCTAACCCTAACCCTAAGCCCTAACCCTAACGCTAAACCTAACCCTAACACTTTTCCTAACCCTAAACCTAACCCTAACCATTACCCTTACCCTAACCCTAACCCTAACCCTAAACATATCCCTAACCCTAACCCTATCCTTAACCCTAACCCTAACCTATCTCTAATCCTTACCCTGACCCTAACCCTAAATAAAACACTAACCCTAAACCTAACCCTCACCCTTACCCTTACCCTAACACTAAACCTAAACCTAATCATAACCCTATCCCTAACCCTTACCATGACCCTAACACTAAACCTAACACTAACCCTAACCCTAACCCTAACCCTTACCCTCACCCTAACACTAACCCTAAACCTAACCCTAACCCCAACCCTAACCCCTAACCCTAACCCTAACCCTAACCCTAACCCAAACCCTAACACTAACCCTAACCCTTATCCTAACCCTAACCCTAACCCTAACCCTCACCCTAACCTTAAACCTAACCCTAAACCTAACCCTTACACTTAACCTAACCCGAACCCTAAACCTAACACCTACCCTAACCCTAACCCTTACCATTACCCTAACCACAACCCTAACCCTAACACTAACCCCTAACCCTAACCCTAACCCTAACCCTTACCCTTAGGTTAACCCTAACCCTAAACCTATGCCTAACCCTAACCCTAACCTTAAAACTAACCCTAACCCTATAGCTGACCCTTACCCTATCCCTAACCCTAAACCTAACACTAACCCTAATCCTAACCCTAACCCTTACCCTCACCCTAACACTAACCCTAACCTAACCCTAACCCCAACCGTAACCCTTAACCCAAACCTTAACACTAACCCTAAGCCTTACCCTTATCCTAACACTAACACTAAACCTAACCCTAACACTTACCCTTACCCTAACCCTAAACCTAAACCTAACCCTAACCCTTACCCTAACCCTAACCCTAACCCTAACCCTAACCTTTACCCTTATCCTAACACTAACCCTCACCCTAAACCTAACCCTAACACTTACCCTTACACTAACCTAAACCTAACCCTAAACCTAACGCTTACCCTAACCATAACCCTAACCCTAACCCTAACCCTTACCCTTACCTTACCCCTAACCCTAACCCTATCCCTTACCCTTACCCTAACGCTGACCCTAACCCTAACCTAACCCTAACCCTAACCCTAACCCTAACACATACCCTTACACGAACCCTTACCCTAACCCTAACCCTAACCCAAATCATAACCCTAACCCTAACCCTAATCCTAACCCTAAACCCTTACCCTTACCCTATCCCTAACCCTAAACTTAACCCCAACCCTAAACCTAACGTTAACCCTAACCATAAACCTAACCCTAACCCTTACCTACCCCTAACCCTTACCCTTATCCTAATCCTAACCCTAAACTTAACCCCAACCCTAAACCTAACGCTAACCCTAACCCTAACCCTAACCCTAACCCTAAACCTAACACTTACCCTTACCCTAACCCTAACCCTAACCTTAACCCCAAACCTAAACCTAAACCTAACCCTTACCCTAACACTTACCCTAACCCTAACCCTAAGCCTAACACTTACCCTTACCTTAACCCTAACCCTAACCTTAACCCCAAACCTAAACCTAAACCTAACCCTTACCCTAATACTTACCCTAACCCTAACCCTAACCCTTACCCTAACACTTCCCATACCCTAACACGAACCCTAACCCTAACCTTAACCCTAACCCTAACACTTCCCCATACCCTAACACGAACCCTAACCCTAAACCTATCCCTAACCCTAACCCTAGCCCTAACCCTTACCCTTATCATAAACCTAACCCTAAACCTAACCCTAACCCTAACCTTAAAGCTAACCCTAACACTAACCCTAACCGTAACCCTAACTCTTACCCTTATGCTAACACTAACCCTATCCCTAACACTAACACTTACCCTTACCCTAAGACAAAACCTAAACCTAACACTAACCCTTACCCTAACACTTACCCTAACCCTAACCGTAAGCCTAACACTTACCCTTACCCTAACACTAACCCTAACCCTAACCCTAACCCTAACCCTTACCCTAACCATAACCCTAATCCTAAACCTAACCCTTACCCTTACCTTAACCGTAATCCTAACCCTAACCCTAACCCTAAAACTAACCCTAACCCTTAACCTTACCCTTACCCTAACCTTAACCCTAAACCTAACCCTAACCCTTACCCTTACCCTAACCCTAACCCTAACCTTAACCCTAACCCTAACCCAAACACTAACCCTAACCTTAACCCTAACCCTTATCCATACCCTAACCCTAACCATAAACTTAAACCTAAACCTAACCCAAACCCTAAACCTAACCCTTACCCTTAACCTAACCCTAACTCTAAACCTAACCGTAACCCTTACCATTACCCTAACCCTAATCCTAACTCTCACCCTAACCTTAACCCTAACCCTTCCCTTACCCAAACCATAACCCTAACCCTTACCGTAAACCTAAACCTAAACCTAACCCTAACCCTTACCCTAACCCTATCCCTCCGCTAACCCTAACCCTAACCATTAACGATACCCTAACCCTAACCCTCATCTTAACCCTAAATCTAACCCTAATCCTAACCCTTACCCGTACCCTAACCCAAACTCTAACCTTAACCCTTACCCTTACCCTCACCCTAACCCTAACCTTAATGCTAACCATAACTCTAACCCTTAACCTAACCCTAACCCTAACCCTAAACCTTACCCTAACCCTAACACTAACCCTAACCCTTACCCTTTTCCTAAACCTAACACTAACCCTAACCCTTACACTTACCCTAACCCTAACCCTAAACCTAACCCTAACCCAAACCCTAACCCCAACCCTAACCCTAACCTTACCCTAACCCTATCCCTAAACCTAACCATTACCCTTTCACTAACCCTAACCCTGAACCTAACAATAACCCTAACCCTAACACTTACCCTTACCCTAACCCTAAACCTAAACCTACCCCTAAACCTAACACTAATCCTAACCCCGATCCCTAACCCTAACCGTAACCCTAACACTTAACCTTACCCTAACCATAATCCTCACCCTTACCCTTAACCTACCCTAACCGTAACCTTAACCCCAACCATAAACCTAACCCTAACCTTACCCTAACACTTACCCTAACCCTAACCCTAACCCTAACACTTAACCTAACCCTAACCCTAACCCTAAGCCTAACCCTTACCCTAACCCTAACCCTAACCCTAACACTTACCCTTACCCTACCCTAACCCTATCCCTAAACCTAACCCTAACCCTAACCTTAACCCTAACCCTAACCCTAACACTTATCATTACCCTAACCCTAACCCTAAACCTAAACATAACCCTAATCCCTAACCCTAACTCTAACCCTTACCCTAACCCTTACCCTTATCCTAACCCTAACCCTAACCCTAATCCTAACACTTACCCTTACCCTAAACCTAACCCTTATCCTAACCCTAAGCTTAACCCTAAACCTAACCCTTACCCTTATCCTAACACTAACCCTAAGCCTAAACCTTACCCTAAACCTAACCCTAACCCTAACACTTACCCTTACCCTACCCTAACCCTAACCGCTAACCCTAACCCTTAACCTAACCCTATTCCTAACCATAACCCTTACCTTTACCCTAACCTTAAACCTAACTCTAACCCTAACCTTTACCCTAACCCTAACTCTAACCCAAACCCTAACCCTAATCCTAACACTTACCCTTACCCTAAACCTAACCCTAAACCTATTCCTTACCCTAAGCCTAACCCTAACCCTTACCCTAACCCTAATCCTAACCCTAACCCCTAACCCTAACCCTTGACCTAACCCTAACCCTAACCATAACCCTTACCCTTAGCCTAGCCCTAAACCTAACTCTAACCCTAACCCTAACCCTTACACTAACGCTAACCCTAACCCTAAGCCTAAAACTAACCCTAACCCTTCCCCTTCCCCTAACCCGAACCTTAAACTTAACACTAACCCTAACCCTAACCCTAACCCTTACCATTACCCTAACCATAACCCTAAACCTAACCCTAACCCTAACCCTAACCCTAACCCTAACTCTTACACTTTTCCTAACCCTAACCCTAACGCTAACCGTAACCCTAACCCTTACCATAACCCTAACCTTAAACCTAACCCTAACCCTAACCTTAACGCTAACCCTAACATTATCCCTAACCCTCACCCTAACCCTAACCCCTAACCCTAACCCTAACCCTAACCATAGCCCTTACCCTTATCCTAACACTAACTCTATCCATAACCCTAACACTTACCCTTACCCTAACCCTAAACCTAACCCTCACCCTAAACCTAACCCTAACCCTAACCCTAACCCTTACCCTTATCCTAACACTAACCCTAACCGAACCCTAACACTAACCTTAACACTTACCCTTACCCTAAACCTAAACCTAACCCTAAGCCTAACCCTTACCCTAACCATAAACCTAACCCTAACCCTAACCCTTACCCTTACCTTAACCCTAACCCTAACCCTTACACTAACCTTAACCCTAACCCTTACCCTTATCCTAACCCTAACCCTAACCTTAAGCCCTACCCAAAACCTAACCCTAACCCTAACCCTAAACCTTACCCATACCCTAACCCTAACCCTAAACCTAACCCTAACCCTAACCTAACCCTAAACCTTACCCTAACCCTAACCCTAATCCTAACCGTAACCCTTACCCTAACCCTAACCCTAACCCTAAACATAACCCTAACTATAACCTTACCCTTACCCGTACCCTAAACCTAACCCTAATCCTAACCCCAACCCTTACCCTTACCCTAACCCTAACCCTAACCTTAGCCCTAACCCTAACCCTAACCAGCCGTAACCTTAAACCTTACTCTTATCCTTACCCTAACCCTAAACCTAACCCTTACCCTAACCTTAACCCTAACAATACCCCTTACCCTTTCCCAAACCCTAACCCTAACCCTAACACTTAACCTAAGCATAACTCTAACCCTTATCCTAAACCTAACATTAACCCTACCCTAACATTCAACGTTACCCTAACGCTAAACCTAACCCTAACATTCAACCTTACCCTAACAATAAACCTAACATTATCCCTAACCATAACCCTAACCCTAACACATACCCTCACCCTAACCCTAACCCTAACCCTAACCCTAACCTTAACCCTAACCCTAAACCTAACATTTACACTTAACCTAACCCGAACCCTAAACCTAACACTAACCCTAACCCTAACCCTTACCATTACCCTAACCACAACCCTAACCCTAACCCTAAGCCCTAACCATAACCCTAACCCTAACACTTACACTTTTCCTAACCCTAACCCTAACCCTAACCCTAACCCTTACCCTTAGCCTAACCCTAACCCTAAACCTATCCCTAAACCTAAATCTAACCTTAACCCTAACCCTAACCCTATGCCTAACACTTACCCTGACCCTAACCCTAAACTTAACACTAACCCTAACGCTAAACCTAACCCTTACCCTCACCCTAACACTAACCCTAAACCTAACCCTAACCCCAACCCTAACCACTAACCCTAACCTTAACACAAACCCTAAGCCTTACCCTTATCCTAACACTAACCCTAAACCTAACCCTAACACTTACCCTTACATTAACCCTAAACCTAAACCTAACCCTAACCCTTACCCTAACCCTAACCCTAACCCTAACCTTTACCCTTATCCTAACACTAACCCTCACCCTAAACCTAACCCTAACACTTACCCTTACACTAAACCTATACCTAACCCTACACCTAAATCTTACCCTAACCCTAACCCTAACCCTAACCCTAACCCTTACCCTTACCTTACCACTAACCCTAACCCTATCCCTTACCCTTACCCTAACGCTGACCCTAACCCTAACCTAACCCTAACCCTAACCCTAACACATACCCTTACACTAACCCTTACCCTAACCCTAACCGTAACCCTAATCATAACCCTAAACCTAACCCTAAACCCTTACCCTTAACCTAACTCTAACCTTAAATTTAAACCCAACCCTAAACCTAACGCTAACCCTAACCCTAAACCTAACCCAAACCCTTACCTACCCCTAACCCTTACCCTTACCCTAACCCTAACCCTAAACTTAACCCCAACCCTAAACCTAACGCTAACCCTAACCCTAAACCTAACCGTAACCCTAACCTTACCCTTACCCTAACCCTAAACCTAACACTTACCCTAACCCTTAAGCCCAACCCAAAACCTAACCCTAATCCTAACCCTAAACCTTACCCTTACCTAAACCCTAATCCTAACCCTAACTCTTACCCTAACCCTAACCCTAACCATAAACATAACCCTAACTCTAAACCTTACCCTTACCCATACCCTAAACCTAACCCTAATCCTAACCCCAACCCTTACCATTACCCTAACCCTAACCCTAACCTTAGCCCTAACCCTAACCCTAACCAGCCGTAACCTTAAACCTTACTCTTATCCTTACCCTAACCCTAACCCTAACCCTAACCCTTACCCTAACCTTAACCCTAACCCTAACCCTTACCCTTTCCCAAACCCTAACCCTCACCCTAACACTTAACCTAACCATAACCCTAACCCTTATCCTAAACCTAACCCTAACCCTAACCCTAACCCTAACCCTAACATTCAACCTTACCCTAAGGCTAAACCTAACATTATCCCTAACCCTAACCCTAACCCTAACACATACCCTTACCCTAACCCTAACCCTAACCCTAACCCTGACCCTTACCCTAACCCTAACCCTAACCCTAACCCTCACCCTAACATTAACCCTAACCCTAAACCTAACCCTTACACTTAACCTAACCCGAACCCTAAACCTAACACTAACCCTAACCCTAACCCTTAGCATTACCCTAACCACAACCCAACCCTAACCCTAACCCTAACCCCTAACCCTAACCCTAACCCCAACCTTAACACTTTTCCTAACCCTAACCCTAACCCTAACCATTACCCAAACCCTTACCCTTAGCCTAACCCTAATCCTAAACCTAACCTTAAGCCTAACCCTAACCCTATCCCTAACCCTTACCCTGACCCTAACCCTAAACCTAACACTAACCCTAACCCTAACCCTAACCCTTACCCTCACCCTAACACTAACCCTAAACCTAACCCTAACTCCAACCCTAACCCCTAACCCTAACCTTAACACTAAGCCTAAGCGTTACCCTTATCCTAACACTAACCCTAAACCTAACCCTAACACTTACCCTTACCCTAACCCTTGACCTAAACCTAACCCTAACCCTTACCCTAACCCTAACCCTAAACCTAACCTTTACCCTTATCCTAACACTAACCCTCACCCTAAACCTAACCCTAACACTTACCCTTACACTAAACCTAAACCTAACCCTACACCTAACGCTTACCCTAACCATAATCCTAACCCTAACCCTTACCCTTACCTTACCCCTAACCCTAACCCTATCCCTTACACTTACCCTAACGCTGACCCTAATCCTAACCTAACCCTAACCCTAACCCTAACACATACCCTTACACTAACCCTTACCCTAACCCTAACCGTAACCCTAATCATAACCCTAACCCTTACCCTAACCCTAACCCTAAACCCTTACCCTTACCCTAACCCTAACCCTAAACTTAACCCCAAACCTAAACCTAACGCTAACCCTAACCCTAAACATAACCCTAACCCTTACCTACACCTAACCCTTACCCTTACCCTAACCCTAACCCTAAACTTAACCCCAAACCTAAACCTAATGCTAACCCTAACCCTAAACCTAACCGTAACCCTAACCTTACCCTTACCCTAACCGTAAACCTAACACTTACCCTAACCCTAACCCTAACCCTAACACTTACCCTTTCCCTAACCCTAACCCTAACCCTAAACCTTACCCTAACCCTAACCCTAAACCTAACCCTTACCCTTTCCCTAACCCTAACCCTTAACCTAACCTTAACCCTAACCCTAACCCTAAACCTAAACCTAACCCTAACCCTAACCCTAACACTTACCCTTTCCCTAACCCTAACCCTAACGCTTAACCT
Source organism: Megascapheus bottae (assembly GCA_024803745.1). Taxonomy (NCBI): domain Eukaryota; kingdom Metazoa; phylum Chordata; class Mammalia; order Rodentia; family Geomyidae; genus Megascapheus; species Megascapheus bottae. The sequence continues at coordinate 1,102,543 of JANJXV010000259.1, forward strand.
AACCTTAATCCTAACCCTTACCCTAAACCAACCCTAACCCTAATCCTTAACATAACCCTAACCCTAACCATAACCCTTACCCTTACCCTACCCCTAAACCTAACTCTAACTCTAACCCAAACCCTAACACTAACCCTAACCCTTACCCTAACCCTAACCCTAACTCTTACCCTAAAACTTCCCCATACCCTAACACGAACCCTAACCCTAACCTTAACCCTAACCCTAACCCTAACCCTAACCCTAACTCTTACATTTTTCCTAACCCTAACCCTAACGCTAACCCTAACATTATCCCTAAACCTAACCCTAACCCTAACCCCTAACCCTAACCCTAACCCTAACCCTAACCCTTAACCTTATCCTAACACTAACTCTATCCCTAACCCTAACACTTACCCTTACCCTAACCCTAACCCTAACCCTAACCCTAACACTTAACCTAACCATAACCCTAACCCTTATCCTAAACCGAACCCTAACCCTTACCCTAAACCTAACATTCAAACTTACCCTAACGCTAAACCTAAGCCTAACATTCAAACTTACCCTAACGCTAAACCTAACATTATCCCTAACCCTAACCCTAACCCTAACACATACCCTTACCGTAACCCTAACCCTAACCATAACCCTAATCCTAACCCATACCGTTACCCTAACCCTAACCCTAAGCCTAACCCTAACCCCAACCCTAACCCTTGCCGTAACCCTAACCCTAATCCTAACCCTAAGCATTACACTTATCCTAACCCTAACCCTAAACCTAAACCTAACCCTAACCCTAAACTTAAACCTAACCCTTGCCCTTACCCTAACCCTAACCCTAACCCTAAACCTAAACCTAACCCTAACCATAACCCTAACCCATACTCTTACCCTTACCCAAACCCTAACCCTAAACCTAACCCTAACCCTTACCCTTACCCTCACCCTAACCCTAAACTTAAATCTAACCCTAACCCTAACCCTAACCTTAACCCTAACCCTTATCCAAAAGCTAAAGGTAACCCTAACCCTAACCCTAAACCTAAGCCTAAACCTAACCTTAACCATAACCCTTATCCTTACACTATCCCTAACCCTAACCCTAAACCTAACCCTTACCCTTACCCTAACCCTTACCCTAAACCTAACCCTAATCCTTACCCTTAACCTAACAATAACCCTAACCCTAACTCTTACCCTTACCCTAACCCTAAGCCTTTCCCTTACCCTAACCATACCCTAAAACTAACCCTAAACCTAACCCTAACCCTAACACCTAACTCTAACCCTAACCCTAACCCTAACCCTTACCCTAACTGTAATCCTAACCCTAACCCTATCCCTAACACTTACCCTAACCCTAACCCTAACCATTACCCTTACCCTAACACTAACCCTAAACTTAACGCCAACCCTAAACCTAACCCTAAGCCTAACCATTACCCTAACACTTACCCTAAACCTAACCCTAATCCTTACCCTTAACCTAACAATAACCCTAACCCTAACTCTTACCCTTACCCTAACCCTAACCCTTTCCCTAACCCTAACCCTAACCCTAACACTTACCCTAACCCTAACCCTGGACCTAACCCTAACCCTAACCCTTACCCTTACCCTAACCCTAACCCTAACCTTAATCCTAACTCTAACCATAACATTAACCCTTACCCTTACCCTAACACAAACTCTAACCCTAACCCTTACCCTTACCCTAAACCTAACCCTAAACTTAATGCTAACCCTAACCCTCACCCTTAACCTAACCCTAATCCTAACTCAAAACCTTACCCTAACACTAACCCTAACCCTAATCCTAACCCTTACCCTTTCCCTAAACCTAACCCTAACCCTAACCCTTACCCTAAACCTAAACCTAACCCTAACCCTAACCCTTACCCTTACCCTAACCCTAACCGTAACCGTAACCCTAAATCTTACCATTACTCTAAACCTAACCCTAACCCGTACCCTAAACCTAACACTAACCCTAACCCTAACCTTTACCGTTACCTTAACCCTAACCCTAAACCTAACACTTAACCTTACCCTAACGGTAACCCTAACCCTAACCCTAAGCACAACCCTAACCCTAAACCTAACACATACCCTTACCCTAACCCTAAACCTAAACCTACCCCTAAACCTAACACTAACCCTAACCCCGATTCCTAACCCTAACCGTAACCCTAACACTTACCCTTACCGTAACCATAACCCTAACCCTAACCCTTACTCTTAACCTACCTTAACCCTAACCTTAACCCCAACCCTAAACCTAACCCTAACCTTACCATAACACTTACCCTAACCCTAACCCTAACACTTAACCTAACCCTAACCCTAACCCTAAGCCTAACCCTTACCCTAACCCTAACCCTAACCCTAACACTTACCCTTACCCTACACTAAGCCTAAACCTAAACCTAACCCTAACCGTAACCTTAACTGTAACCCTAAACCTAACCCTAACACTAACCCTAACCCCTACCCTAACCCTAACCCTAACCCTTACCCTTACCCTAACCCTAACCATAACCTTAACGCAACCCTACACCTAACCCTAACCCTAACCCTTACCCTTACCCTAACCCTAGAGCTAAACCTAACCCTAACCCTGAACCTAACCCTTTCCCTAACCCTAATGCTAATCCTAACCCTAACCCTTACCCTTACCGTACCCTAACCCTAAACCTAACCCTAATTCTAACCCTAACCCTAAACCTAAACCTAACCCTTACCCTTAACCTAACCCTAACCCTAACCCTAAACCTAACCCTAAACCTAAACCTAACCCTTACCCTTACCCTAACCCTAACCCTAACCCTAACCCATAAACCAACCCTAATCCTAACCCTAACCCTAACCCTTACCCTTACCCTAACCCTAACCCTAACCGTTACCCTTACCCTAACCCTAACCTAACCCTTACCCTTACCCTAACCCTAAACCTAAACCTAAACCTAACTCTAACCCTAAACCTAACCCTTACCTTTACCGTAACCCTAAACCTAAACGTAACCCTAACCCTTACTCTTACCCTTAACCTCACCCTAAACCTAAACTTAAACCTAACCCTAACCCTAACTTTAAGCCTAAACCCTTATCCTTACCCTAACCCTAACCCTAACCCTAAACTTAACCCTAACCTTAAACTTAACCCTAACCCTTTCCCTTACCCTAACCCTAACCCTAACCCTAAACCTAACACTTACCCTTACCCTAACCCTAACCCTAAACCTAACCCTACTCCTTACCCTTACCATAATTCTAACCCTAACACTTACCCTGTCTCTAACCCTAAACCTAACACTTACCCTTACCCTAACCCTAACCCTAACTCTAAACCAAACCCTAACCCTAACCCTAACACTTACCCTAAACTTAACCCTAACCATTACCCTTATCCTAAACCTGACCCTAAACTTAACCCCAACCTTAAACCTAACCCTAACACCAACTCTTACCCTAACACTTACCCTAATCCTAACCCTAACCCTAACACTTACCATTACCCTAACCCTAACTCTAAAGCTTACCCTAACCCTAACCCTAACCTTAACACTTACTCTTACCCTAACCCTATCCCTAACCTTAATCCAACCCTAACCCTAACCCTAACACTTACCCTCACGCTAACCCTAACCCTAATCCTTACCCTAACCCTAACCCTACCCATAACCCTTACCCATTCCCTAACCCTAACCCTAAACCTAACCCTTACCCTTACCCTAACCCTAAACCTAACCCTAACCCTAACCATAACCCTAACCTTAACCCAACCCTAACCCTAACCCTAACATTACCCTTACCCTAACCCTAACCCTAAACCTTACCCTAACACTAACCCTAACCATAATCCTTACCCTAACCCTAACCATAAACCTACTCCTAACACTTACCCTTTCCCTAAACCTAACAATAACCTTAAACATAACCCTAACCCTCAACCTTACCCCAACCCTAAACCTAAACCTAACCCTAACCCTAACCCTAACTCTAATCTTAACCCTATCCCTAACTATAACCCTCCCCCTTACCATTACCCTAACCCTAAACCTAACCCTAAACCTAACCCTAACCCTAACACTAACCTTAAACCTAACCCAAACCATAACCCTAACCCTAACCCGTACCCTAACCCTAACACTGACACTAAACCTAAACCTAACCCTTACCTTAACCCTAACCCTTACCCTAACCCTAACCCTAACCCTTACCCTAATCCTAACCCTAACACTAACCCTAACCCCTATCCCTAACCCTTAACATAACCCTAACCCTAACCCTAACCCTAAACCTAACCCTAACCCTAACTCTAAACTTAACCCTATCCCTAACCATAACCCTTCCCCTTACACTAAACCTAACCCTAAACCTATCAATAAACCTAACTCTAACCCTTACCCTTACCCTAAACCTAACACTAAACCTAATGTTAAACCTAACCCTAACCCTAACACCTAACCCTAACCCTAACCCTAACCCTAATCCTTACCCTTATCCTAACCCTAACACTAACCCTAACACTTACCCTTACCCTAAACCCTACACTATCCCTAACCCTAACCCTAACCCTAACCCTAAAACTTACCCTTACCCTAAACCTAACCCTAACCCTTACCCTAAACCTAACGCTAACCCTAACCCTTACCCTTATCTTAACCCTAACACTAAACCTAACCCTTACCTCTACCCTAACGCTAACCCTAACCCTAACCCTAACCCTAACACATACCCTTACCCTAACCCTAACCCTAACCTTAACCGTAACCCTAAACCTAACCCTAACCCTAATCCTAAACTATACCCTAACCCTAACCCTAACCCTAACCCTTACCCTTACCCTTACCCTAACCCTAACGCTAACCTAAACGCAACCCTCAACCTAACCCTAACCCTAACCCTTACACTTACCCTAACCCTAGCGCTAAACCTAACCCTAACCCTAATCCTAACCCTAAACCTTACCCTTACCCTAACCCTAACCCATACCCTAACCCTAACCCTAAACCTAACCCTAACCCTTACCCTTACCGTAACCCTAACCCTAACCCTAACCCTTACCGTTACCCTAAAACTAACCCTAACCCTAACCCTAACCCTTACCCTAACCCTAAACCTAAACCTAACCCTTATCCTTACCCTAACCCTAACCCTAACCCATACCCTAACCCTAACCCTAAACCTAACCCTAACCCTTACCCTTACCGTAACCCTAACCCTAACCCTTACCGTTACCCTAAAACTAACCCTAAACCTAACCCTAACCCTTACCCTATCCCTAAACCTAAACCTGACCATAACCCTAACTCTAACCCTTACCTTTACCATAACCCTAAACCTATGCGTAACCCTAACTCTTACTCTTACCCTTACCCTCAACCTAACCCTAAACTTAAACCTGACCCTAACCCTAACCCTAAACTTAACCCTAAACGCTTATCCTTACCCTAACCCTAAACCTAACCCTAAACCTAACCCTAACCCTAACCTTAACCCTAACCCTTTCCCTTACCCTAAACCTAATCCTAACCCGAACCCCAAACCTAAACCTACCACTTACCATTAGCCTAACCATAACCATAAAACTAACCCTAACCCTTACCCTTACCATAATTCTAACCCTAACCCTAACCCTAACCCTTACCCTTACCCTAACCCTAACACTAAACCTAACCCTAACCATAAACCGAACATTAACCCTAACCCTAACCCTTATCCTTACCCTAACCCTATACCTAAAACTAACCCTAACCCTAACCCCTACCCCTAACCTTAACCCTTAACCTTACCCTACCCTAACCCTAACCCTAACCCTAACACTTACCCTAACGCTAACCCTAACCCTAACCCTAACCCTCATCCTAACCCTAACACTTACCCTAACACTTTCCCTAACCCTAACCCTAAACCTAACCCTAACACTTACCCTTACACTAATCCTAACCCTAACCCTAAACCTTACCCTAACCCTAACTCTAACCTTAACACTTACAATTACCCGAACCATAACCCTAACCCTAACCCTTACACTAACCCTAACCCTAACACTTACCCTAACCATAACCCTAACCCTAACCCTTACCCTAACCCTAACCCTAACCCAAACCCTTACCCTTACCCTAATCCTAACCCTAACCCTAACCCTAACCCCTAACCCTAACCCTTAACATAACCCTAACCCTAACCCTAACCCTAACCCTTACCCTTACCCTAACCCTAAACCTAACTCTAACCCTAACCCTAACCCTAACCCTTAACCTAACCCTAACCCTAACCCTTACCCTAAACCTAACCCTAACCCTAACCTTAAACCTAACGATAACCATAAACCCAAACCTAACCCTTACCCTTACCCTAACGCTATCCCTAAACCTAAATCTAACCCTAAAGCTTAACATAACCCTTACCCTAACCCTAACCCTTTTCCTAACCCTAACCCTAAACCTTACCCTTGTCCTAACCCTAACCTTAACCCTAACCCTTACCCTTACCCTAACCCTAACACTAACCCTTACCCTTACCCTAACCCTAACCTTAAACCTAACCCTAACCCTAACCCTAACCCTTACCTTTACCGTAACCCTAAACCTAAACATAACCTTATCCCTTACTCTTAAGCTTACCCTCACCCTAACCCTAAACTTAAACTTAACCCTAAACCTAACTCTAACCCTAACCTTAACCCTAAACCCTTATCCTTACCCTAACCCTAACCCTAAAGCTAAACCTAATCCTAACCCTAAACTTAACCCTAACCCTTTCCCTTACCCTAACCCTAAACTTAAACCCTAACCCGAACCCTAACACTAAACCTAACACTTAACCTTACCATAACCCTAACCGTAAACCTAACCCTAACACTTACCCTTACCATAATTCTAACCCTAACCCTGACCCTAACCCTTACCCTAACCATTAACCCTAACCCTAACCCTAACCCTAACCCTAACCCTGACCCTCTACTTAACCCCAACCCTAAACCTAACCTAACCCTAACCCTTAAACTTACACTTACCCTAACCCTAACCCTAACCCTAACCCTAAAACTTACCCAAACCCTAACAATAACCCTAACCCTTACCCTAACCCAAACACTAACCCTAACACTTACCTAACCCTAACCCTAACCCTAACCCTTACCCTAACCCTAACCCTAACCCTTACCCTAATCCTAACCCTAACCCTAACCCCTAACCCTAACCCTAACCCTAACCCTAACCCTTAACCTAACCCTAACCGTAACCCTAACCCTTACCTTTACCCTAACCCTAAACCTAACTCTAAACCTAACCCTAACCCTAACCCTAACCATTACCGTCACCCTAACCCGAACCCTATCCCTAACCCTAACCTTAACCCTAACCCTAACCCTAACCCTTACCTGTACCCTAACCCTTACCCTAAAACTAACCTAACCATAACCTTAACCCTAACCCTAATCCTAACCCTTACCCTTACCCTAACCCTAACCCTAACCTAAACCTAACACTAACCCTAACCCTAAACCTAAACCTAACCCTTACCCTTACCCTAACCCTAACCCTAAACCTAACACTAACCCTAACCCTAACCTTAACCCCAACTCTAACCTAACCCTAACCCTTACCCTAACCCTTACCCTTGCTCAAACCCTAACACTAAACCTAAACCTAACCGTAACCTAACCCTAAACCTTACCCTAACCCTAACCCTAATACTAACCCTAACCCTTACCCTAACCCTAACCCTAACCCTTATCCTTACCCTTAACCTAACCAAAACCCTAAACCTAACTCTAACCCTTAACCTTACCCGAACACTAACTCTAACGTTAACCCTAACCCTAACACTAACCCAGCGGTAACCTTAAACCTAACCTTTATCCTTACCCTATCCCTAACCCTAACCCTAACCCTAAACCTAAGCCTTACCCATACCCTAACTGTAACCCTAAACCTAATCGTAACCTTACCCTTACTGTATCCCTAACCCTAATCTTAACTCTAACCCTAACCCTAGCCCTTACTCTTACCCTAATCCTGACCCTAACCCTAAACCTAAACGTAACACAAACCCTAACCCTAACCCTTACTCTAACCCTAACCCTGGCCCTAACACTAACCCTAACCATTACCCTTACACTAACCCTAACCCTAAACTTAAACCTAACTCTAACCCTAACCTTTACCCTTACCCTAACCCAAACTCTAACCCTAACCCTTACCCTTACCCTAACCCTAATCCTAACCTTAATGCTAACCCTAACCCTAACCCTTACAATAACCCTGAACCTAACCCTAATCCTTACCCTAGCCCTAACTCTAACGCTAACTCTTACCCTTTCCCTAACCTTAACACTAACTCTAACACTTAACCTTACCCTAAACCTAACCCTAACCCTAAACCTAACCCTAACCCTAACACTTAACCCTAACACTAACACTAACCCTAATACTTACCCTTACCCTAACCCTAACCCTAAACCTTACCCTTATCCTAACCCTAACCCTAAACCTAACCCTAACTCTAACCGTAAACCTAACCTCAACCCTAACACTAACACTAACACTTACCCTAAACCTAAACCTAACCCTAACCCTAACCCTTACCCTTACCCGAAACTAAACCTAACCTTAACCCCAACCCTACAGCTAACCCTAACCCTAACACTTACCCTAACACTAACCCTAACCCTAACCATAACCATAACACTTATCCTTACCCTAACCCTAACCCTAACCCTAACCCTAACCTAAACCTTACACTAATCCTAACCCCAACCTAACACTTACCCTTACCCTAACCCTAACCCTAACCCTTACCCTAACCCTAACCCTAACCATAACCCCTAACACTAACCCTTATCCTAACCCTAACCCTAAGCCTAACCCTAATCCTTTCCCTTACCTAACTCTAAACCTAACTCTAACCATAACCCTAACCTAACCCTAACCTAACCCTTACCCTTAACCTAACCCTAACCCTAAGCCTAACCCTAACCCTTACCCTTACACTAACCCTAAACCTAACTCTAACCCTAAACCTCACCCTAACAATAACCCTTACCCTTACCCTTACCCTAAACCTAACCCTAAACCTAACCCTAACTCTAACCCCTAAACCTAACCCTAACCCTAACACTAAAACTAACACTTACCCTAAACCTAAACCTAACCCTAACCCTAACCCTTACCCTTACCCGAAAATAAACCTAACCTTAACCCCAACCCTACACCTAACCCTAACCCTAACCCTTAACCTAACACTAAACCTAACCCTAACCCTAACCATAACACTTACCCTTACCCTAACCCTAACCTAACCCTTACCCTAACCCTAACCCTAACTCTAACCCTAACACTTACCCTTACCCTAAACCTAACTCTAACCCTAACCCCTAAGCCTAACCCTTAACCTAACCCTAAACCTAAATCTAACCCTTAGCCTTACCCTAACCCTAAACCTAACTCTAACCCTAAGCCAAATCTGAACCCTTACACTAATCCTAACCCTAACCCTTACCCTAACCCTAATACTAACCCTAATGTTAAACCTAACCCTATCCCTAAACATAACCCTAACCCTTACCCTTACCCTTACCCTAACCCTAAACCTAACCCTAACCTTAACCCTAACTCTAAACTTAACCCTATCCCTAACCCTAACCCTCCACATTGCGCTAACCCTAACCCTAAACCTATCACTAACCCTAACCCTAACCCTAACACTTACCCATACCCTATACCTAACCCAAAACCTAACCCTAATCCTGACCCTAACCATAACCTCTAACCATAACCCTAACGCTAACCCTAACCCTAACCCTAATCCTAACCCTAACACATACCCTTAACCTAACCCTAACCCTAACCTTAACTGTAACCCTAAACCTAACCCTAACCCTAAAACTAACCCTAACCCCTACCATAACCCTAACCCTATCCCTAACCCTTACCCTTACCCTAACCCTAACCATAACCTTAACGCAACCCTACACCTAACCCTAACCCTAACCCTTACCCTTACGCTAACCCTAGAGCAAAACCTAACCCTAACCCTGACCCTAACCCTTACCTAACCCTAACGCTAATCCTAACCCTAACCCTTACCCTTACCGTACCCAAACCCTAAACCTAACCCTAATTCTAACCCTAACCCTAAACCTAAACCTAACCCTTACCCTTAACCTAACCCTAAACCTAACCCTAAACCTAAACCTAACCCTTACCCTTACCCTAACCCTAACCCTAACCCTAACCCATAAACCAACCCTAATCCTAACCCTAACCCTAACTCTTACCCTTACCCTAACCCTAACCCTAACCCTTACCCTTACCCTAACCCTAACATAACCCTTACCCTTACCCTAACCCTAAACCTAAACCTAAACCTAACTCTAACCCTAAAACTAACCCTTACCTTTACCGTAACCCTAAACCTAAACGTAACCCTAACCCTTACTCTTACCCTTAACCTCACCCTAAACCTAAACTTAAACCGAACCCTAACCCTAACCTTAAGCCTAAACCCTTATCCTTACCCTAACCCTAACCCTAACCCTAAACTTAACCCTAACCTTAAACTTAACCCTAACCCTTTCCCTTACCCTAACCCTAACCCTAACCCTAAACCTAACACTTACCCTTACCCTAACCCTAACCCTAAACCTAACCCTAATCCTTACCCTTACCATAACTCTAACCCTAACACTTACCCTGTCCCTAACCCTAAACCTAACACTTACCCTTACCCTAACCCTAACCCTAACTCTAAACCTAACCCTAACCCTAACCCTAACACTTACCCTAAACTTAACCCTAACCATTACCCTTATCCTAAACCTGACCCTAAACTTAACCCGAACCTTAAACCTAATCCTAACCCCAACTCTTACCCTAACACTTACCCTAACCCTAACCCTAACACTAACACTTACCCTTACCCTAACCCTAACTCTAAAGCTTACCCTAACCCTAACCCTAACCTTAACACTTACTCTTACCCTAACCCTATCCCTAACCTTAATCCAACCCTAACCCTAACCCTAACCCTTACCCTCACGCTAACCCTAACCCTAATCCTTACCCTAACCCTAACCCTACCCATAACCCTTACCCCTTCCCTAACCCTAACCCTAAACCTAACCCTTACCCTTACCCTAACCCTAAACCTGACCCTAACCCAAACCCTAACCCTAACCTTAACCCAACCCTAACCCTAACCCTAACATTACCCTTACCCTAACCCTAACCCTAAACCTTACCCTAACACTAACCCTAACCATAATCCTTACCCTAACCCTAACCATAAACCTACTCCTAACCCTTACCCTTTCCCTAAACCTAACAATAAACTTAAACATAACCCTAACCCTCACCCTTACCCCAACCCTAAACCTAAACCTAACCCTAACCCTAACTCTAAACTTAACCCTATCCCTAACCATAACCCTCCCCCTTACCATTACCCTAACCCTAAACCTAACCCTAAACCTAACCCTAACCCTAACACTGACCTTAAACCTAACCCAAACCATAACCCTAACCCTAACCCGTACCCTAACCCTAACACTAACACTAAACCTAAACCTAACCCTTACCTTAACCCTAACCCTTACCCTAACCCTAACCCTAACCCTTACCCTAATCCTAACCCTAACACTAATCCTAACCCCTAACCCTAACCCTTAACATAAACCTAACCCTAAACCTAACCCTTACCCTTACCCTAACCCTAAACCTAACTCTAACCCTAACCCAAACCCTAAACCTTACCCTAACCCTAACCCTAACCCTTACATTAACCCTAACCCTAACCCTAATCTTAAACCTAACCCTAACCCTAAACATAACCCTAACCATCACCCTTACCCTGACACTAACCCTAAACATAACCCTAACCCTAACTCTAAACTTAACCCTATCCCTAACCATAACCCTCCCCCTTACCCTAACCCTAACCCTAAACCTATCAATAAACCTAACTCTAACCCTTACCCTTACCCTAAACCTAACACTAAACCTAATGTTAAACCTAACCCTAACCCTAACAACTAAACCTAACCCTAACCCTAACCCTAATCCTTACCCTTATCCTAACCCTAACACTAACCCTAACACTTACCCTTACCCTAAACCCTACACTATCCCTAACCCTAACCCTAACCCTAACCCTAAAACTTACCCTTACCCTAAACCTAACCCTAACCCTTACCCTAAACCTAACCCTAACCCTAACCCTTACCCTTATCTTAACCCTAACACAAAACCTAACCCTTACCTCTACCCTAACGCTAACCCTAACCCTAACCCTAACCCTAACACATACCCTTACCCTAACCCTAACCCTAACCTTAACCGTAACCCTAAACCTAACCCTAACCCTAATCCTAAACTATACCCTAACCCTAACCCTAACCCTAACCCTTACCCTTACCCTTACCCTAACCCTAACGCTAACCTAAACGCAACCCTCAACCTAACCCTAACCCTAACCGTTACACTTACCCTAACCCTAGCACTAACCCTAACCCTAACCCTAATCCTAATGCTTACCCTAACCCTAACCCTAATCCTAACCCTAAACCTTACCCTTACCCTAACCCTAACCCTAACCCTAACCCTAACCCTAAACCTAACCTTAAACCTAAACCTAACCCTTACCCTTACCCTAACCCTAACCCTAACCCATACCCTCACCCTAACCCTAAACCTAACCCTAACCCTTACCCTTACCCTAACCCTAACCCTAACCCTTACTGTTACCCTAAAACTAACCCTAACCCTAACCCTTACCCTTACAATAACGCTAACCCTAACCCTAACCCTAACCCTAATACATACCCTTACCCTAACCCTAACCCTAACCTTAACCCAACCCTAAACCTAACTCTAATCCTAACCCTAACCCTAACCCTTATCCTTACCCGAAAACTAACCCTAACCCTAACCCTAACACTTACCCTTACCCTAATCCTAACCCTAACCCTAACCTTACCATAACCCTAACCCTAACCTTAACACTTAAAATTACCCTAACCCTAACCCTAACCCTAACCCTTACCCTAACCCTAACCCTAACCCTAACACTTACCCTAAACATAACCCTAACCCTAACCCTTACCCTAACCCTTACCCTAACCTTAACCCTAACCCTAACCCTAACCGTAACCCTTACCCTTATAATAACGCTAACCCTAACCCTAACCCTAACCCTAACACATACCCTTACCCTAACCATAACCCTAACCTTAAGCCAACCCTAAACCTAACCCTAATCCTAACCCTAACCCTTACCCTTAACTTAACCCTAGCCCTAAACCTTACCCTAACCCTAACCCTAACCCTTACCCTAACCCTAACCGTAACTGAACCCTAACCCTTACCCTTACCCTAACCCTAACCCTAACCCTAACCCTAACCTTAACCCTAACCCTTATCCTTACCCTAGCCCTAACCCGAAACCTAACCCAGACCATAAACCTAACCGTTACCCTTACCCTAACCCTAACTCTAAACCTAACCCTAACCCTTACCCTAACCCTAACCCTAACCCTAACCCTTACCCTAACCCTAACCCTAACCCTAACCCTTACCCTTACCCTAACCCTAAACCTAACCCTTACCCTAACATTTATCCTAACACTAACCCTAACCCTAAACCTTATCCTAACCCTACCCCTAGCCCTTACCCTTTCCCTAACCCTAACCCTAAACCTAGCCCTTACCCTTAACCCAACCCTAAACCTAACCCTAAACCTAACCCTAACCCTAACACTAACCCTAACCTTAACCCAACCCTAACCCTAACCCTAACCCTTACTCTTATCCTAACCATAACTCTAACCTTAACCCAACCCTAACACTAACCCTAACCCTTACCCTCACACTAACCCTAACCCTAATCCTTACCCTAACCCTAACCCTAACCCTAATACTAAAACTAAGCCTAACCCTAACGCTAACCCTAACCTCTACCCCTAACCCTTACCTTACCCTAACCCTAACCCTAACACTAACACTAACACTTACCCTAACCCTAACCCTAACCATTAACCTAAGACTTACCCTAAACCTGAAACTAACCCTAACACTAACACTAACACTTACCCTTACCCTAACCCTAACCCTAAACCTAACCCTAACCATAAACCGAACAATAACCCTAACCCTAACCCTTATCCTTACCCTAACCCTATACTTAAAATTAACCCTAACCCTAACCCCTACACCTAACCTTAACCCTTTACCTTACCCTACACCTAACCCTAACCCTAACCCTTACCCTTACCCTAACCCTAGAGCTAAACCTAACCCTTATCCTGAACCTAACCCTTAACCTAACTCTAACGCTAATCCTAACCCTAACCCTTACCCTTCCCGTACAATAACCCTAAACCTAACCCTAATTCTAACCCTAACGCTAAACCTAAACCTAACCCTTACCCTTAACCTAACCCTAACCCTAACCCTAAACCTAACCCTAAACATAAACCTAATCCTTACCCTTACCCAAACCCTAACCCTAACCCTAACCCATAAACCAACCCTAATCCTAACCCTAACCATAACCCTTACCCTTACCCTAACCCTAAACCTAACCCTTACCCTAACATTTATCCTAACACTAACCCTAACCCTAACCCTAACCCTACCCCTAACCCTTACCCTTTCCCTAACCCTAACCCTAAACCTAACCCTTACCCTGAACCCAACCCTAAACCTAACCCTAAACCTAACCCTAACCCTAACAGTAACCCTAACCTTAACCCAACCCTAACCCTAACCCTAACCCTTACTCTTACCCTAACCATAACTCTAACCTTAACCCAACCCTAACACTAACCCTAACCCTTACCCTCACACTAAACCTAACCCTAATCCTTACCCTAACCCTAACCCTAACCCTAATACTAAAACTAAGCCTAACCCTAACCCTAACCCTAACCTCTACCCCTAACCCTTAACTTACCCTAACCCTAACCCTAACCCTAACACTTACCCTAAACATAACCCTAACCCTAACCCTTACCCTAACCCTTACCCTAACCTTAACCCTAACCCTAACCCTAACCGTAACCCTTACCCTTATAATAACGCTAACCCTAACCCTAACCCTAACCCTAACACATACCCTTACCCTAACCATAACCCTAACCTTAAGCCAACCCTAAACCTAACCCTAATCCTAACCCTAACCCTTACCCTTAACTTAACCCTAGCCCTAAACCTTACCCTAACCCTAACCCTAACCCTTACCCTAACCCTAACCGTAACTGAACCCTAACCCTTACCCTTACCCTAACCCTAACCCTAACCCTAACCCTAACCTTAACCCTAACCCTTATCCTTACCCTAGCCCTAACCCGAAACCTAACCCAGACCATAAACCTAACCGTTACCCTTACCCTAACCCTAACTCTAAACCTAACCCTAACCCTTACCCTAACCCTAACCCTAACCCTAACCCTTACCCTAACCCTAACCCTAACCCTAACCCTTACCCTTACCCTAACCCTAAACCTAACCCTTACCCTAACATTTATCCTAACACTAACCCTAACCCTAAACCTTATCCTAACCCTACCCCTAGCCCTTACCCTTTCCCTAACCCTAACCCTAAACCTAGCCCTTACCCTTAACCCAACCCTAAACCTAACCCTAAACCTAACCCTAACCCTAACACTAACCCTAACCTTAACCCAACCCTAACCCTAACCCTAACCCTTACTCTTATCCTAACCATAACTCTAACCTTAACCCAACCCTAACACTAACCCTAACCCTTACCCTCACACTAACCCTAACCCTAATCCTTACCCTAACCCTAACCCTAACCCTAATACTAAAACTAAGCCTAACCCTAACGCTAACCCTAACCTCTACCCCTAACCCTTACCTTACCCTAACCCTAACCCTAACACTAACACTAACACTTACCCTAACCCTAACCCTAACCATTAACCTAAGACTTACCCTAAACCTGAAACTAACCCTAACACTAACACTAACACTTACCCTTACCCTAACCCTAACCCTAAACCTAACCCTAACCATAAACCGAACAATAACCCTAACCCTAACCCTTATCCTTACCCTAACCCTATACTTAAAATTAACCCTAACCCTAACCCCTACACCTAACCTTAACCCTTTACCTTACCCTACACCTAACCCTAACCCTAACCCTTACCCTTACCCTAACCCTAGAGCTAAACCTAACCCTTATCCTGAACCTAACCCTTAACCTAACTCTAACGCTAATCCTAACCCTAACCCTTACCCTTCCCGTACAATAACCCTAAACCTAACCCTAATTCTAACCCTAACGCTAAACCTAAACCTAACCCTTACCCTTAACCTAACCCTAACCCTAACCCTAAACCTAACCCTAAACATAAACCTAATCCTTACCCTTACCCAAACCCTAACCCTAACCCTAACCCATAAACCAACCCTAATCCTAACCCTAACCATAACCCTTACCCTTACCCTAACCCTAAACCTAACCCTTACCCTAACATTTATCCTAACACTAACCCTAACCCTAACCCTAACCCTACCCCTAACCCTTACCCTTTCCCTAACCCTAACCCTAAACCTAACCCTTACCCTGAACCCAACCCTAAACCTAACCCTAAACCTAACCCTAACCCTAACAGTAACCCTAACCTTAACCCAACCCTAACCCTAACCCTAACCCTTACTCTTACCCTAACCATAACTCAAACCTTAACCCAACCCTAACACTAACCCTAACCCTTACCCTCACACTAAACCTAACCCTAATCCTTACCCTAACCCTAACCCTAACCCTAATACTAAAACTAAGCCTAACCCTAACCCTAACCTCTACCCCTAACCCTTAACTTACCCTAACCCTAACCCTAACCCTAACACTAACACTTACCCTAACCCTAACCCTAACCATTAACCTAAGACTTACCCTAAACCTGAAACTAACCCTAACACTAACACTAACCCTTACCCTTACCCTAACCCTAACCCTAAACCTAACCCTAACCATAAACCGAACAATAACCCTAACTCTAACCCTTATCCTTACCCTAACCCTATACTTAAAACTAACCCTAACCCTAACCCCTACCCCTAACCTTAACCCTTAACCTTACCCTACACCTAACCCTAAACCTAACCCTTACCCTTACCCTAACCCTAGAGCTAAACCTAACCCTAATCCTGAACCTAACCCTTAACCTAACCCTAACGCTAATCCTAACCCTAACCCTTACCCTTCCCGTACCCTAACCCTAAACCTAACCCTAATTCTAACCCTAACGCTAAACCTAAACCTAACCCTTACCCTTAACCTAACCCTAACCCTAACCCTAAACCTAACCCTAAACATAAACCTAATCCTTACCCTTGCCCAAACCCTAACCCTAACCCTAACCCATAAACCAACCCTAATCCTAACCCTAACCCTAACCTTAACACTTACAATTACCCTAATCCTAACCCTAACCCTAACCCTTACCCTAACCCTAACCCTAACCCTAGCACTTACCCTAACCATAACCCTAACCCTAACCCTTACCCTAACCCTTACCCTAACCTTAACCCTAACCCTAACCATAACCCTAACCCTTACCCTTATAATAACGCTAACCCTAACCCTAACCCTAACCCTAACACATACCCTTACCCTAACCATAACCCTAACCTTAACCCAACCCTAAACCTAACCCTAATCCTAACCCTAACCCTTACCCTTAACTTAACCCTAGCCCTAAACCCTACCATAACCCTAACCCTAACCTTTACTCTAACCCTAACCCTAACTGAACCCTAACCCTTACCCTTACCCTAACCCTAACCCTAACCGTAACCCTAAACCTAACCCTAACCCTAACCTTAACCCTAACCCTTATCCTTACCCTAGCCCTAACCAGAAACCTAACCCAGACCATAAACCTAACCGTTACCCTTACCCTAACCCTAACTCTAAACCTAACCCTAACCCTTACCCTAACCCTAACCCTAACCCTAACCCTTACCCTAACCCTAACCCTAACCCTAACCCTTACCCTTACCCTAACCCTAAACCTAACCCTTACCCTAACATTTATCCTAACACTAACCCTAACCCTAACCCTAACCCTAACCCTACCCCTAACCCTTACCCTTTCCCTAACCCTAACCCTAAACCTAACCCTTACCCTTAACCCAACCCTAAACCTAACCCTAAACCTAACCCTAACCCTAACACTAACCCTAACCTTAACCCAACCCTAACCCTAACCCTAACCCTTACTCTTACCCAAACCATAACTCTAACCTTAACCCAACCCTAACACTAACCCTAACCCTTACCCTCACACTAACCCTAACCATAATCCTTACCCTAACCCTAACCCTAACCCTAATACTAAAACTAAGCCTAACCCTAACCCTAACCCTAACCTCTACCCCTAACCCTTACCTTACCCTAACCCTAACCCTAACCCTAACACTAACAATTACCCTAACCCTAACCCTAACCATTAACCTAAGACTTACCCTAAACCTGAAACTAACCCTAACACTAACACTAACCCTTACCCTTACCCTAACCCTAACCCTAAACCTAACCCTAACCATAAACCGAACAATAACCCTAACCCTAACCCTTATCCTTACCCTAACCCTATACTTAAAACTAACCCTAACCCTAACCCCTACCCCTAACCTTAACCCTTAACCTTACCCTACACCTAACCCTAACCCTAACCCTTACCCTTACCCTAACCCTGGAGCGAAACCTAACCCTAATCCTGAACCTAACCCTTACCCTAACCCTAACGCTAATCCTAAGCCTAACCCTTACCCTTCCCGTACCCTAACCCTAAACCTTACCCTAATTCTAACCCTAACGCTAAACCTAAACCTAACCCTTACCCTTAACCTAACCCTAACCCTAACCCTAAACCTAACCCTAAACATAAACCTAATCCTTACCCTTACCCAAACACTAACCCTAACCCTAACCCATAAACCAAACCTAATCCTAACCCTAACCCTAACCCTTACCCTTACCCTAACCCTAACCCTAACCCTTACCCTTACCCTAACCCTAACCTAACCCTTACCCTTACCCTAAACCTAAACCTAAACCTAAACCTAACCCTAACCCTAAACCTAACCCTTACCTTTACCGTAACCCTAAACCTAAACGTAACCCTAACCCTTACTCTTACCCTTAACCTCACCCTAAACCTAAACTTAAACCTAACCCTAACCCTAACCTTAAGCCTAAACCCTTATCCTTACCCTAACCCTAACCCTAACCCTAAACTTAACCCTAACCTTAAACTTAACCCTAACCCTTTCCCTTACCCTAACCCTAACCCTAAACCTAACACTTACCCTTAACCTAACCCTAACCCTAAACCTAACCCTAATCCTTACCCTTACCATAATTCTAACCCTAACACTTACCCTAACCCTAAACCTAACACTTACCCTTACCCTAACCCTAACCCTAACTCTAAACCTAACCCTAACCCTAACCCTAACAATTACCCTAAACTTAACCCTAACCATTACCCTTATCCTAAACCTGACCCTAAACTTAACCCCAAACTTAAACCTAACCCTAACCCCAAGTCTTACCCTAACACTTACCCTAATCCTAACCCTAACCCTAACACTTACCCTTACCCTAACCCTAACTCTAAAGCTTACCCTAACCCTAACCTTAACACTTACTCTTACCCTAACCCTATCCCTAACCTTAATCCAACCCTAACCCGAACCCTAACGCTTACCCTCTCGCTAACCCTAACCCTAACCCTTACCCTAACCCTAACCCTACCCATAACCCTTACCCTTTCCCTAACCCTAACCCTAAACCTAACCCTTACCCTTACCCTAACCCTAAACCTAACCCTAACCCTACCCATAACCCTAACCTTAACCCAACCCTAACCCTAACCCTAACATTACCCTTACCCTAACCCTAACCCTAAACCTTAACCTAACACTAACCCTAACCATAATCCTTACCCTAACCCTAACCATAAACCTACTCCTAACCCTTACCCTTTCCCTAAACCTAACAATAAACTTAAACATAACCCTAGCCCTCACCCTTACCCCAACCCTAAACCTAAACCTAACCCTAACCCTAACCCTAACTCTAAACTTAACCCTATCCCTAACCATAACCCTCCCCCTTACCATTACCCTAACCCTAAACCTAACACTAAACCTAACCCTAAACCTAACCCTAACCCTAACACTAACCTTAAGCCTAACCCAAACCATAACCCTAACCCTAACCCGTACCCTAACCCTAACACTAACACTAAACCTAAACCTAACCCTTACCTTAACCCTAACCCTTACCCTAACCCTAACCCTAACCCTTACCCTAATCCTAACCCTAACACTAACCCTAACCCCTAACCCTAACCATTAACATAACCCTAACCCTAACCCTAACCCTAACCCTTACCCTTACCCTAACCCTAAACCTAACTCTAACCCTAACCCAAACCCTAAACCTTTCCCTAACCCTAACCCTAACCCTTACATTAACCCTAACCCTAACCCTAATCTTAAACCTAACCCTAACGCTAAACATAACCCTAACCCTCACCCTTACCCTAACCGTAACCCTAAACCTAACCCTAACCCTAACTCTAAACTTAATCCTATCCCTAACCATAACCCTCCCCCTTACCCTAACCCTAACCCTAAACCTATCAATAAACCTAACTCTAACCCTTACCCTTACCCTAAACCTAACACTAAACCTAATGTTAAACCTAACCCTAACCCTAACACCTAACCCTAACCCTAACCCTAACCCTAATCCTTACCCTTATCCTAACCCTAACACTAACCCTAACACTTACCCTTACCCTAAACCCTACACTATCCCTAACCCTAACCCTAACCCTAACCCTAAAACTTACCCTTACCCTAAACCTAACCCTAACCCTTACCCTAAACCTAACCCTAACCCTAACCCTTACCCTTATCTTAACCCTAACACTAAACCTAACCCTTACCTCTACCCTAACGCTAACCCTAACCCTAACCCTAACCCTAACACATACCCTTACTCTAACCCTAACCCTAACCCTAACCTTAACCGTAAGCCTAAACCTAACCCTAACCCTAATCCTAAAATATACCCTAACCCTAACCCTAACCCTAACCCTTACCCTTACCCTTACCCTTACCCTAACCCTAACGCTAACCTAAACGCAAACCTCAACCTAACCCTAACCCTAACCCTAACCCTTACACTTACCCTAACCCTAGCGCTAAACCTAACCCTAACCCTAATCCTAACCCTTACCCAAAACCTAACCGTAATCCTAACCCTAAACCTTACCCTTACCCTAACCCTAACCCTTAACCTAACCCTAATAACCCTAACCCTAACCTTAACCCTAACCCTTATCCTTACCCTAACACTAACCCTAACCCTAACCCTAAACCTAACCCTAAACCTAAACCTAACCCTTACCCTTACCCTAACCCTAACCCTAACCCATACCCTAACCCTAACCCTAAACCTAACCCTAACCCTTACCCTTACCCTAACCCTAACCCTAACCCTTACCGTTACCCTAAAACTAACCCTAAGCCTAACCCTAACCCTTACCGTAACCCTAAACCTAAACCTGACCATAACCCTAACCCTAACCCTTACCTTTACCATAACCCTAAACCTATGCCTAACCCTAACTCTTACTCTTACCCTTACCCTCAACCTAACCCTAAACTTAAACCTAACCCTAACCCTAACCCTAACCTTAACCCTAAACCCTTATCCTTACCCTAACCCTCACCCTAAACCTAAACCTAACCCTAACCCTAACCCTAACCTTAACCCTAACCCTTTCCCTTACCCTAACCCTAATCCTAACCCTAACACCAACCCTAAATCTACCACTTACCATTACCCTAACCATAACCCTAAAGCTAACCCTAACCCTTACCCTTACCATAATTCTAACCCTAACCCTAACCCTAACCCTTACCCTTACCCTAACCCTAACCCTAAACCTAAGCCTAACCATAAACCGAACATTAACCCTAACCCTAACCCTTATCCTTACCCTAACCCTATAGCTAAAACTAACCCTAACCCTAACCCCTACCCCTAACCTTAACCCTTAACCTTACCCTACCCTAACCCTAACCCTAACCCTAACACTTACCCTAACACTTACCCTAACCCTAACCCTAACCCTAACACTTACCCTTACCCTAATCCTAACCCTAACCCTAAACCATACCCTAACCCTAACTCTTACCTTAACACTTACAATTACCCGAACCAAAACCCTAACCCTAACCCTTACCCTAACCCTAACCCTAACACTTACCCTAACCATAACCCTAACCCTAACACTTACCCTAACCCTAACCCTAACCCAAACCCATACCCTTACCCTAATCCTAACCCTAACCCTAACCCTAAACCCTAACCCTAACCCTTACCCTTACCCTAACCCTAAACCTAACTCTAACCCTAACCCTAACCCTAACCCTAAACCTAACCCTAAACCCAACCTTAAACCTAACGATAACCATAAACCCAAACCTAACCCTTACCCTTACCCTAACCCTATCCCTAAACCTAAATCTAACCCTAACCCTTACCCTAACCCTTACCCTAACCCTAACCCTTACCCTAACCCTAACCCTAAACCTTACCCTTACCCTAATCCTAAACTTAACCCTAACCCTTGCCCTTACCCTAACCCTAACCCTAAAACTATAACTAACCCTAACCCTAAACCTAACCCTTAACCTTAACCTAACCCTAACACTAACCCTAACACCTAAGCCTAACACTAACCCTAATCCTTACCCTTATCCTACCCCTAACAGTAACCCTAACATTTACCCTTACCCTCAACCCACCCTAACCATAAACCTAACCCTAACCCTTACCCTAACCCTAACTCTAACCCTAAAATTTACCCTTACCCTAAACCTAGCCCTAACCCTTACCTTAAACCTAACCCTAACCCTAACCCTAACCCTAACACTTACCCTAACACTTACCCTAACCCTAACCCTAACCCTAACACTAACACTTACCCTTACCCTAATCCTAACCCTAACCCTAAACCATACCCTAACCCTAACTCTTACCTTAACACTTACAATTACCCGAACCAAAACCCTAACCCTAACCCTTACCCTAACCCTAACCCTAACACTTACCCTAACCATAACCCTAACCCTAACACTTACCCTAACTCTAACCCTAACCCAAACCCATACCCTTACCCTAATCCTAACCCTAACCCTAACCCTAAACCCTAACCCTAACCCTTACCCTTACCCTAACCCTAAACCTAACTCTAACCCTAACCCTAACCCTAACCCTAAACCTAACCCTAAACCCAACCTTAAACCTAACGATAACCATAAACCCAAACCTAACCCTTACCCTTACCCTAACCCTATCCCTAAACCTAAATCTAACCCTAACCCTTACCCTAACCCTTACCCTAACCCTAACCCTTACCCTAACCCTAACCCTAAACCTTACCCTTACCCTAATCCTAAACTTAACCCTAACCCTTGCCCTTACCCTAACCCTAACCCTAAAACTATAACTAACCCTAACCCTAAACCTAACCCTTAACCTTAACCTAACCCTAACACTAACCCTAACACCTAAGCCTAACACTAACCCTAATCCTTACCCTTATCCTACCCCTAACAGTAACCCTAACATTTACCCTTACCCTCAACCCACCCTAACCATAAACCTAACCCTAACCCTTACCCTAACCCTAACTCTAACCCTAAAATTTACCCTTACCCTAAACCTAGCCCTAACCCTTACCTTAAACCTAACCCTAACCCTAACCCTAACCCTTACCCTTACCTCAACCCTAACCCTAAACCTTACCCTTACAATAACGCTAACCCTAACCCTAACCCTAATACATACCCTTACCCTAACCCTAACCCTAACCTTAACCCAACCCTAAACCTAACTCTAATCCTAAACCTAACCCTAACCCTTATCCTTACCCTAAAACTATCCCTAACCCTAACCCTAACACTTACGCTTACCTTAATCCTAACCCTAACCCTAAACCTTACCATAACCCTAACCCTAACCTTAACACTTACAATTACCCTAACCCTAACCCTAACCCTAACCTTTACCCTAACCCTAACCCTAACCCTAACCCTTACCCTTAAAATAACGCTAACCCTAACCCTAACCCTAACCCTAATACATACCCTTACCCTAACCATAACCCTAACCTTAACCCAACCCTAAACCTAACCCTAATCCTAACCCTAACCATAACCCTTACCCTTACCCTAACCCTAAACCTAACCCTTACCCTAACATTTATCCTAACACTAACCCTAACCCTAACCCTAACCCTACCCCTAACCCTTACCCTTTCCCTAACCCTAACCCTAAACCTAACCCTTACCCTGAACCCAACCCTAAACCTAACCCTAAACCTAACCCTAACCCTAACAGTAACCCTAACCTTAACCCAACCCTAACCCTAACCCTAACCCTTACTCTTACCCTAACCATAACTCTAACCTTAACCCAACCCTAACCCTAACCCTAACCCTTACCCTCACACTAAACCTAACCCTAATCCTTACCCTAACCCTAACCCTAACCCTAATACTAAAACTAAGCCTAACCCTAACCCTAACCCTAACCTCTACCCCTAACCCTTAACTTACCCTAACCCTAACCCTAACACTAACACTAACACTTACCCTAACCCTAACCCTAACCATTAACCTAAGACTTACCCTAAACCTGAAACTAACCCTAACACTAACACTAACCCTTACCCTTACCCTAACCCTAACCCTAAACCTAACCCTAACCATAAACCGAACAATAACCCTAACTCTAACCCTTATCCTTACCCTAACCCTATACTTAAAACTAACCCTAACCCTAACCCCTACCCCTAACCTTAACCCTTAACCTTACCCTACACCTAACCCTAAACCTAACCCTTACCCTTACCCTAACCCTAGAGCTAAACCTAACCCTAATCCTGAACCTAACCCTTAACCTAACCCTAACGCTAATCCTAACCCTAACCCTTACCCTTCCCGTACCCTAACCCTAAACCTAACCCTAATTCTAACCCTAATGCTAAACCTAAACCTAACCCTTACCCTTAACCTAACCCTAACCCTAACCCATAAACCAACCCTAATCCTAACCCTAACCCTAACCTTAACACTTACAATTACCCTAATCCTAACCCTAACCCTAACCCTTACCCTAACCCTAACCCTAACCCTAGCACTTACCCTAACCATAACCCTAACCCTAACCCTTACCCTAACCCTTACCCTAACCTTAACCCTAACCCTAACCCTAACCCTAACCCTTACCCTTATAATAACGCTAACCCTAACCCTAACCCTAACCCTAACACATACCCTTACCCTAACCATAACCCTAACCTTAACCCAACCCTAAACCTAACCCTAATCCTAACCCTAACCCTTACCCTTAACTTAACCCTAGCCCTAAACCCTACCATAACCCTAACCCTAACCCTTACTCTAACCCTAACACTAACTGAACCCTAACCCTTACCCTTACCCTAACCCTAACCCTAACCGTAACCCTAAACCTAACCCTAACCCTAACCTTAACCCTAACCCTTATCCTTACCCTAGCCCTAACCAGAAACCTAACCCAGACCATAAACCTAACCGTTACCCTTACCCTAACCCTAACTCTAAACCTAACCCTAACCCTTACCCTAACCCTAACCCTAACCCTAACCCTTACCCTAACCCTAACCCTAACCCTAACCCTTACCCTTACCCTAACCCTAAACCTAACCCTTACCCTAACATTTATCCTAACACTAACCCTAACCCTAACCCTAACCCTAACCCTACCCCTAACCCTTACCCTTTCCCTAACCCTAACCCTAAACCTAACCCTTACCCTTAACCCAACCCTAAACCTAACCCTAAACCTAACCCTAACCCTAACACTAACCCTAACCTTAACCCAACCCTAACCCTAACCCTAACCCTTACTCTTACCCAAACCATAACTCTAACCTTAACCCAACCCTAACACTAACCCTAAACCTTACCCTCACACTAACCCTAACCATAATCCTTACCCTAACCCTAACCCTAACCCTAATACTAAAACTAAGCCTAACCCTAACCCTAACCCTAACCTCTACCCCTAACCCTTACCTTACCCTAACCCTAACCCTAACCCTAACACTAACACTTACCCTAACCCTAACCCTAACCATTAACCTAAGACTTACCCTAAACCTGAAACTAACCCTAACACTAACACTAACCCTTACCCTTACCCTAACCCTAACCCTAAACCTAACCCTAACCATAAACCGAACAATAACCCTAACCCTAACCCTTATCCTTACCCTAACCCTATACTTAAAACTAACCCTAACCCTAACCCCTACCCCTAACCTTAACCCATAACCTTACCCTACACCTAACCCTAACCCTAACCCTGGAGCGAAACCTAACCCTAATCCTGAACCTAACCCTTACCCTAACCCTAACGCTAATCCTAAGCCTAACCCTTACCCTTCCCGTACCCTAACCCTAAACCTAACCCTAATTCTAACCCTAACGCTAAACCTAAACCTAACCCTTACCCTTAACCTAACCCTAACCCTAAACCTAACCCTAAACATAAACCTAATCCTTACCCTTACCCAAACACTAACCCTAACCCTAACCCATAAACCAAACCTAATCCTAACCCTAACCCTAACCCTTACCCTTACCCTAACCCTAACCCTAACCCTTACCCTTACCCTAACCCTAACCTAACCCTTACCCTTACCCTAAACCTAAACCTAAACCTAAACCTAACCCTAACCCTAAACCTAACCCTTACCTTTACCGTAACCCTAAACCTAAACGTAACCCTAACCCTTACTCTTACCCTTAACCTCACCCTAAACCTAAACTTAAACCTAACCCTAACCCTAACCTTAAGCCTAAACCCTTATCCTTACCCTAACCCTAACCCTAACCCTAAACTTAACCCTAACCTTAAACTTAACCCTAACCCTTTCCCTTACCCTAACCCTAACCCTAAACCTAACACTTACCCTTAACCTAACCCTAACCCTAAACCTAACCCTAATCCTTACCCTTACCATAATTCTAACCCTAACACTTACCCTAACCCTAAACCTAACACTTACCCTTACCCTAACCCTAACCCTAACTCTAACCCTAACCCTAACCTTAACCCTAACCCTTATCCTTACCCTAGACCTAACCAGAAACCTAACCCAGACCATAAACCTAACCGTTACCCTTACCCTAACCCTAACTCTAAACCTAACCCTAACCCTTACCCTAACCCTAACCCTAACCCTAACCCTTACCCTAACCCTAACCCTAACCCTAACCCTTACCCTTACCCTAACCCTAAACCTAACCCTTACCCTAACATTTATCCTAACACTAACCCTAACCCTAACCCTAACCCTAACCCTACCCCTAACCCTTACCCTTTCCCTAACCCTAACCCTAAACCTAACCCTTACCCTTAACCCAACCCTAAACCTAACCCTAAACCTAACCCTAACCCTAAAACTAACCCTAACCTTAACCCAACCCTAACCCTAACCCTAACCCTTACTCTTACCCAAACCATAACTCTAACCTTAACCCAACCCTAACACTAACCATAACCCTTACCCTCACACTAACCCTAACCCTAATCCTTACCCTAACCCTAACCCTAACCCTAATACTAAAACTAAGCCTAACCCTAACCCTAACCCTAACCTCTACCCCTAACCCTTACCTTACCCTAACCCTAACCCTAACCCTAACACTAACACTTACCCTAACCCTAACCCTAACCATTAACCTAAGACTTACCCTAAACCTGAAACTAACCCTAACACTAACACTAATCCTTACCCTTACTCTAACCCTAACCCTAAACCTAACCCTAACCATAAACCGAACAATAACCCTAACCCTAACCCTTATCCTTACCCTAACCCTATACTTAAAACTAACCCTAACCCTAACCCCTACCCCTAACCTTAACCCTTAACCTTACCCTACACCTAACCCTAACCCTAACCCTTACCCTTACCCTAACCCTGGAGCGAAACCTAACCCTAATCCTGAACCTAACCCTTACCCTAACCCTAACGCTAATCCTAAGCCTAACCCTTACCCTTCCCGTACCCTAACCCTAAACCTAACCCTAATTCTAACCCTAACGCTAAACCTAAACCTAACCCTTACCCTTAACCTAACCCTAACCCTAACCCTAAACCTAACCCTAAACATAAACCTAATCCTTACCCTTACCCAAACACTAACCCTAACCCATAAACCAAACCTAATTCTAACCCTAACCCTAACCCTTACCCTTACCCTAACCCTAACCCTAACCCTTACCCTTACCCTAACCCTAACCTAACCCTTACCCTTACCCTAAACCTAAACCTAAACCTAAACCTAACCCTAACCCTAAACCTAACCCTTACCTTTACCGTAACCCTAAACCTAAACGTAACCCTAACCCTTACTCTTACCCTTAACCTCACCCTAAACCTAAACTTAAACCTAACCCTAACCCTAACCTTAAGCCTAAACCCTTATCCTTACCCTAACCCTAACCCTAACCCTAAACTTAACCCTAACCTTAAACTTAACCCTAACCCTTTCCCTTACCCTAACCCTAACCCTAAACCTAACACTTACCCTTAACCTAACCCTAACCCTAAACCTAACCCTAATCCTTACCCTTACCATAATTCTAACCCTAACACTTACCCTAACCCTAAACCTAACACTTACCCTTACCCTAACCCTAACCCTAACTCTAAACCTAACCCTAACCCTAACCCTAACAATTACCCTAAACTTAACCCTAACCATTACCCTTATCCTAAACCTGACCCTAAACTTAACCCCAACCTTAAACCTAACCCTAACCCCAAGTCTTACCCTAACACTTACCCTAATCCTAACCCTAACCCTAACACTTACCCTTACCCTAACCCTAACTCTAAAGCTTACCCTAACCCTAACCTTAACACTTACTCTTACCCTAACCCTATCCCTAACCTTAATCCAACCCTAACCCTAACTCTAACCCTTACCCTCTCGCTAACCCTAACCCTAACCCTTACCCTAACCCTAACCCTACCCATAACCCTTACCCTTTCCCTAACCCTAACCCTAAACCTAACCCTTACCCTTACCCTAACCCTAAACCTAACCCTAACCCTAACCATAACCCTAACCTTAACCCAACCCTAACCCTAACCCTAACATTACCCTTACCCTAACCCTAACCCTAAACCTTAACCTAACACTAACCCTAACCATAATCCTTACCCTAACCCTAACCATAAACCTACTCCTAACCCTTACCCTTTCCCTAAACCTAACAATAAACTTAAACATAACCCTAGCCCTCACCCTTACCCCAACCCTAAACCTAAACCTAACCCTAACCCTAACCCTAACTCTAAACTTAACCCTATCCCTAACCATAACCCTCCCCCTTACCATTACCCTAACCCTAAACCTAACACTAAACCTAACCCTAAACCTAACCCTAACCCTAACACTAACCTTAAGCCTAACCCAAACCATAAC
Organism: Megascapheus bottae; assembly: GCA_024803745.1. Taxonomy (NCBI): domain Eukaryota; kingdom Metazoa; phylum Chordata; class Mammalia; order Rodentia; family Geomyidae; genus Megascapheus; species Megascapheus bottae. The sequence continues at coordinate 1,132,143 of JANJXV010000259.1, forward strand.
CCTAACCCTAACCCGTACCCTAACCCTAACACTAACACTAAACCTAAACCTAACCCTTACCTTAACCCTAACCCTTACCCTAACCCTAACCCTAACCCTTACCCTAATCCTAACCCTAACACTAACCCTAACCCCTAACCCTAACCATTAACATAACCCTAACCCTAACCCTAACCCTAACCCTTACCCTTACCCTAACCCTAAACCTAACTCTAACCCTAACCCAAAACCTAAACCTTTCCCTAACCCTAACCCTAACCCTTACATTAACCCTAACCCTAACCCTAATCTTAAACCTAACCCTAACGCTAAACATAACCCTAACCCTCACCCTTACCCTAACCGTAACCCTAAACCTAACCCTAACCCTAACTCTAAACTTAATCCTATCCCTAACCATAACCCTCCCCCTTACCCTAACCCTAACCCTAAACCTATCAATAAACCTAACTCTAACCCTTACCCTTACCCTAAACCTAACACTAAACCTAATGTTCAACCTAACCCTAACCCTAACACCTAACCCTAACCCTAACCCTAACCCTAATCCTTACCCTTATCCTAACCCTAACACTAACCCTAACACTTACCCTTACCCTAAACCCTACACTATCCCTAACCCTAACCCTAACCCTAACCCTAAAACTTACCCTTACCCTAAACCTAACCCTAACCCTTACCCTAAACCTAACCCTAACCCTAACCCTTACCCTTATCTTAACCCTAACACTAAACCTAACCCTTACCTCTACCCTAACGCTAACCCTAACCCTAACCCTAACCCTAACACATACCCTTACTCTAACCCTAACCCTAACCCTAACCTTAACTGTAACCCTAAACCTAACCCTAACCCTAATCCTAAAATATACCCTAACCCTAACCCTAACCCTAACCCTTACCCTTACCCTTACCCTTACCCTAACCCTAACGCTAACCTAAACGCAAACCTCAACCTAACCCTAACCCTAACCCTAACCCTTACACTTACCCTAACCCTAGCGCTAAACCTAACCCTAACCCTAATCCTAACCCTTACCCAAAACCTAACCGTAATCCTAACCCTAAACCTTACCCTTACCCTAACCCTAACCCTTAACCTAACCCTAATAACCCTAACCCTAACCTTAACCCTAACCCTTATCCTTACCCTAACACTAACCCTAACCCTAACCCTAAACCTAACCCTAAACCTAAACCTAACCCTTACCCTTACCCTAACCCTAACCCTAACCCATACCCTAACCCTAACCCTAAACCTAACCCTAACCCTTACCCTTACCCTAACCCTAACCCTAACCCTTACCGTTACCCTAAAACTAACCCTAAGCCTAACCCTAACCCTTACCGTAACCCTAAACCTAAACCTGACCATAACCCTAACCCTAACCCTTACCTTTACCATAACCCTAAACCTATGCCTAACCCTAACTCTTACTCTTACCCTTACCCTCAACCTAACCCTAAACTTAAACCTAACCCTAACCCTAACCCTAACCTTAACCCTAAACCCTTATCCTTACCCTAACCCTCACCCTAAACCTAAACCTAACCCTAACCCTAACCCTAACCTTAACCCTAACCCTTTCCCTTACCCTAACCCTAATCCTAACCCTAACACCAACCCTAAATCTACCACTTACCATTACCCTAACCATAACCCTAAAGCTAACCCTAACCCTTACCCTTACCATAATTCTAACCCTAACCCTAACCCTAACCCTTACCCTTACCCTAACCCTAACCCTAAACCTAAGCCTAACCATAAACCGAACATTAACCCTAACCCTAACCCTTATCCTTACCCTAACCCTATAGCTAAAACTAACCCTAACCCTAACCCCTACCCCTAACCTTAACCCTTAACCTTACCCTACCCTAACCCTAACCCTAACCCTAACACTTACCCTAACACTTACCCTAACCCTAACCCTAACCCTAACACTTACCCTTACCCTAATCCTAACCCTAACCCTAAACCATACCCTAACCCTAACTCTTACCTTAACACTTACAATTACCCGAACCAAAACCCTAACCCTAACCCTTACCCTAACCCTAACCCTAACACTTACCCTAACCATAACCCTAACCCTAACACTTACCCTAACCCTAACCCTAACCCAAACCCATACCCTTACCCTAATCCTAACCCTAACCCTAACCCTAAACCCTAACCCTAACCCTTACCCTTACCCTAACCCTAAACCTAACTCTAACCCTAACCCTAACCCTAACCCTAAACCTAACCCTAAACCCAACCTTAAACCTAACGATAACCATAAACCCAAACCTAACCCTTACCCTTACCCTAACCCTATCCCTAAACCTAAATCTAACCCTAACCCTTACCCTAACCCTTACCCTAACCCTAACCCTTACCCTAACCCTAACCCTAAACCTTACCCTTACCCTAATCCTAAACTTAACCCTAACCCTTGCCCTTACCCTAACCCTAACCCTAAAACTATAACTAACCCTAACCCTAAACCTAACCCTTAACCTTAACCTAACCCTAACACTAACCCTAACACCTAAGCCTAACACTAACCCTAATCCTTACCCTTATCCTACCCCTAACAGTAACCCTAACATTTACCCTTACCCTCAACCCACCCTAACCATAAACCTAACGCTAACCCTTACCCTAACCCTAACTCTAACCCTAAAATTTACCCTTACCCTAAACCTAGCCCTAACCCTTACCTTAAACCTAACCCTAACCCTAACCCTAACCCTAACACTTACCCTAACACTTACCCTAACCCTAACCCTAACCCTAACACTAACACTTACCCTTACCCTAATCCTAACCCTAACCCTAAACCATACCCTAACCCTAACTCTTACCTTAACACTTACAATTACCCGAACCAAAACCCTAACCCTAACCCTTACCCTAACCCTAACCCTAACACTTACCCTAACCATAACCCTAACCCTAACACTTACCCTAACTCTAACCCTAACCCAAACCCATACCCTTACCCTAATCCTAACCCTAACCCTAACCCTAAACCCTAACCCTAACCCTTACCCTTACCCTAACCCTAAACCTAACTCTAACCCTAACCCTAACCCTAACCCTAAACCTAACCCTAAACCCAACCTTAAACCTAACGATAACCATAAACCCAAACCTAACCCTTACCCTTACCCTAACCCTATCCCTAAACCTAAATCTAACCCTAACCCTTACCCTAACCCTTACCCTAACCCTAACCCTTACCCTAACCCTAACCCTAAACCTTACCCTTACCCTAATCCTAAACTTAACCCTAACCCTTGCCCTTACCCTAACCCTAACCCTAAAACTATAACTAACCCTAACCCTAAACCTAACCCTTAACCTTAACCTAACCCTAACACTAACCCTAACACCTAAGCCTAACACTAACCCTAATCCTTACCCTTATCCTACCCCTAACAGTAACCCTAACATTTACCCTTACCCTCAACCCACCCTAACCATAAACCTAACGCTAACCCTTACCCTAACCCTAACTCTAACCCTAAAATTTACCCTTACCCTAAACCTAGCCCTAACCCTTACCTTAAACCTAACCCTAACCCTAACCCTAACCCTTACCCTTACCTCAACCCTAACCCTAAACCTTACCCTTACAATAACGCTAACCCTAACCCTAACCCTAATACATACCCTTACCCTAACCCTAACCCTAACCTTAACCCAACCCTAAACCTAACTCTAATCCTAAACCTAACCCTAACCCTTATCCTTACCCTAAAACTATCCCTAACCCTAACCCTAACACTTACGCTTACCCTAATCCTAACCCTAACCCTAAACCTTACCATAACCCTAACCCTAACCTTAACACTTACAATTACCCTAACCCTAACCCTAACCCTAACCTTTACCCTAACCCTAACCCTAACCCTAACCCTTACCCTTAAAATAACGCTAACCCTAACCCTAACCCTAACCCTAATACATACCCTTACCCTAACCATAACCCTAACCTTAACCCAACCCTAAACCTAACCCTAATCCTAACCCTAACCATAACCCTTACCCTTACCCTAACCCTAAACCTAACCCTTACCCTAACATTTATCCTAACACTAACCCTAACCCTAACCCTAACCCTACCCCTAACCCTTACCCTTTCCCTAACCCTAACCCTAAACCTAACCCTTACCCTGAACCCAACCCTAAACCTAACCCTAAACCTAACCCTAACCCTAACAGTAACCCTAACCTTAACCCAACCCTAACCCTAACCCTAACCCTTACTCTTACCCTAACCATAACTCTAACCTTAACCCAACCCTAACCCTAACCCTAACCCTTACCCTCACACTAAACCTAACCCTAATCCTTACCCTAACCCTAACCCTAACCCTAATACTAAAACTAAGCCTAACCCTAACCCTAACCCTAACCTCTACCCCTAACCCTTAACTTACCCTAACCCTAACCCTAACACTAACACTAACACTTACCCTAACCCTAACCCTAACCATTAACCTAAGACTTACCCTAAACCTGAAACTAACCCTAACACTAACACTAACCCTTACCCTTACTCTAACCCTAACCCTAAACCTAACCCTAACCATAAACCGAACAATAACCCTAACTCTAACCCTTATCCTTACCCTAACCCTATACTTAAAACTAACCCTAACCCTAACCCCTACCCCTAACCTTAACCCTTAACCTTACCCTACACCTAACCCTAAACCTAACCCTTACCCTTACCCTAACCCTAGAGCTAAACCTAACCCTAATCCTGAACCTAACCCTTAACCTAACCCTAACGCTAATCCTAACCCTAACCCTTACCCTTCCCGTACCCTAACCCTAAACCTAACCCTAATTCTAACCCTAATGCTAAACCTAAACCTAACCCTTACCCTTAACCTAACCCTAACCCTAACCCATAAACCAACCCTAATCCTAACCCTAACCCTAACCTTAACACTTACAATTACCCTAATCCTAACCCTAACCCTAACCCTTACCCTAACCCTAACCCTAACCCTAGCACTTACCCTAACCATAACCCTAACCCTAACCCTTACCCTAACCCTTACCCTAACCTTAACCCTAACCCTAACCCTAACCCTAACCCTTACCCTTATAATAACGCTAACCCTAACCCTAACCCTAACCCTAACACATACCCTTACCCTAACCATAACCCTAACCTTAACCCAACCCTAAACCTAACCCTAATCCTAACCCTAACCCTTACCCTTAACTTAACCCTAGCCCTAAACCCTACCATAACCCTAACCCTAACCCTTACTCTAACCCTAACACTAACTGAACCCTAACCCTTACCCTTACCCTAACCCTAACCCTAACCGTAACCCTAAACCTAACCCTAACCCTAACCTTAACCCTAACCCTTATCCTTACCCTAGCCCTAACCAGAAACCTAACCCAGACCATAAACCTAACCGTTACCCTTACCCTAACCCTAACTCTAAACCTAACCCTAACCCTTACCCTAACCCTAACCCTAACCCTAACCCTTACCCTAACCCTAACCCTAACCCTAACCCTTACCCTTACCCTAACCCTAAACCTAACCCTTACCCTAACATTTATCCTAACACTAACCCTAACCCTAACCCTAACCCTAACCCTACCCCTAACCCTTACCCTTTCCCTAACCCTAACCCTAAACCTAACCCTTACCCTTAACCCAACCCTAAACCTAACCCTAAACCTAACCCTAACCCTAACACTAACCCTAACCTTAACCCAACCCTAACCCTAACCCTAACCCTTACTCTTACCCAAACCATAACTCTAACCTTAACCCAACCCTAACACTAACACTAACCCTTACCCTCACACTAACCCTAACCATAATCCTTACCCTAACCCTAACCCTAACCCTAATACTAAAACTAAGCCTAACCCTAACCCTAACCCTAACCTCTACCCCTAACCCTTACCTTACCCTAACCCTAACCCTAACCCTAACACTAACACTTACCCTAACCCTAACCCTAACCATTAACCTAAGACTTACCCTAAACCTGAAACTAACCCTAACACTAACACTAACCCTTACCCTTACCCTAACCCTAACCCTAAACCTAACCCTAACCATAAACCGAACAATAACCCTAACTCTAACCCTTATCCTTACCCTAACCCTATACTTAAAACTAACCCTAACCCTAACCCCTACCCCTAACCTTAACCCTTAACCTTACCCTACACCTAACCCTAAACCTAACCCTTACCCTTACCCTAACCCTAGAGCTAAACCTAACCCTAATCCTGAACCTAACCCTTAACCTAACCCTAACGCTAATCCTAACCCTAACCCTTACCCTTCCCGTACCCTAACTCTAAACCTAACCCTAATTCTAACCCTAACGCTAAACCTAAACCTAACCCTTACCCTTAACCTAACCCTAACCCTAACCCATAAACCAACCCTAATCCTAACCCTAACCCTAACCTTAACACTTACAATTACCCTAATCCTAACCCTAACCCTAACCCTTACCCTAACCCTAACCCTAACCCTAGCACTTACCCTAACCATAACCCTAACCCTAACCCTTACCCTAACCCTTACCCTAACCTTAACCCTAACCCTAACCCTAACCCTAACCCTTACCCTTATAATAACGCTAACCCTAACCCTAACCCTAACCCTAACACATACCCTTACCCTAACCATAACCCTAACCTTAACCCAACCCTAAACCTAACCCTAATCCTAACCCTAACCCTTACCCTTAACTTAACCCTAGCCCTAAACCCTACCATAACCCTAACCCTAACCCTTACTCTAACCCTAACCCTAACTGAACCCTAACCCTTACCCTTACCCTAACCCTAACCCTAACCGTAACCCTAAACCTAACCCTAACCCTAACCTTAACCCTAACCCTTATCCTTACCCTAGACCTAACCAGAAACCTAACCCAGACCATAAACCTAACCGTTACCCTTACCCTAACCCTAACTCTAAACCTAACCCTAACCCTTACCCTAACCCTAACCCTAACCCTAACCCTTACCCTAACCCTAACCCTAACCCTAACCCTTACCCTTACCCTAACCCTAAACCTAACCCTTACCCTAACATTTATCCTAACACTAACCCTAACCCTAACCCTAACCCTAACCCTACCCCTAACCCTTACCCTTTCCCTAACCCTAACCCTAAACCTAACCCTTACCCTTAACCCAACCCTAAACCTAACCCTAAACCTAACCCTAACCCTAACACTAACCCTAACCTTAACCCAACCCTAACCCTAACCCTAACCCTTACTCTTACCCAAACCATAACTCTAACCTTAACCCAACCCTAACACTAACCATAACCCTTACCCTCACACTAACCCTAACCCTAATCCTTACCCTAACCCTAACCCTAACCCTAATACTAAAACTAAGCCTAACCCTAACCCTAACCCTAACCTCTACCCCTAACCCTTACCTTACCCTAACCCTAACCCTAACCCTAACACTAACACTTACCCTAACCCTAACCCTAACCATTAACCTAAGACTTACCCTAAACCTGAAACTAACCCTAACACTAACACTAACCCTTACCCTTACCCTAACCCTAACCCTAAACCTAACCCTAACCATAAACCGAACAATAACCCTAACCCTAACCCTTATCCTTACCCTAACCCTATACTTAAAACTAACCCTAACCCTAACCCCTACCCCTAACCTTAACCCTTAACCTTACCCTACACCTAACCCTAACCCTAACCCTTACCCTTACCCTAACCCTGGAGCGAAACCTAACCCTAATCCTGAACCTAACCCTTACCCTAACCCTAACGCTAATCCTAAGCCTAACCCTTACCCTTCCCGTACCCTAACCCTAAAACTAACCCTAATTCTAACCCTAACGCTAAACCTAAACCTAACCCTTACCCTTAACCTAACCCTAACCCTAACCCTAAACCTAACCCTAAACATAAACCTAATCCTTACCCTTACCCAAACACTAACCCTAACCCATAAACCAAACCTAATCCTAACCCTAACCCTAACCCTTACCCTTACCCTAACCCTAACCCTAACCCTTACCCTTACCCTAACCCTAACCTAACCCTTACCCTTACCCTAAACCTAAACCTAAACCTAAACCTAACCCTAACCCTAAACCTAACCCTTACCTTTACCGTAACCCTAAACCTAAACGTAACCCTACCCCTTACTCTTACCCTTAACCTCACCCTAAACCTAAACTTAAACCTAACCCTAACCCTAACCTTAAGCCTAAACCCTTATCCTTACCCTAACCCTAACCCTAACCCTAAACTTAACCCTAACCTTAAACTTAACCCTAACCCTTTCCCTTACCCTAACCCTAACCCTAAACCTAACACTTACCCTTAACCTAACCCTAACCCTAAACCTAACCCTAATCCTTACCCTTACCATAATTCTAACCCTAACACTTACCCTAACCCTAAACCTAACACTTACCCTTACCCTAACCCTAACCCTAACTCTAAACCTAACCCTAACCCTAACCCTAACAATTACCCTAAACTTAACCCTAACCATTACCCTTATCCTAAACCTGACCCTAAACTTAACCCCAACCTTAAACCTAACCCTAACCCCAAGTCTTACCCTAACACTTACCCTAATCCTAACCCTAACCCTAACACTTACCCTTACCCTAACCCTAACTCTAAAGCTTACCCTAACCCTAACCTTAACACTTACTCTTACCCTAACCCTATCCCTAACCTTAATCCAACCCTAACCCTAACCCTAACCCTTACCCTCTCGCTAACCCTAACCCTAACCCTTACCCTAACCCTAACCCTACCCATAACCCTTACCCTTTCCCTAACCCTAACCCTAAACCTAACCCTTACCCTTACCCTAACCCTAAACCTAACCCTAACCCTAACCATAACCCTAACCTTAACCCAACCCTAACCCTAACCCTAACATTACCCTTACCCTAACCCTAACCCTAAACCTTAACCTAACACTAACCCTAACCATAATCCTTACCCTAACCCTAACCATAAACCTACTCCTAACCCTTACCCTTTCCCTAAACCTAACAATAAACTTAAACATAACCCTAGCCCTCACCCTTACCCCAACCCTAAACCTAAACCTAACCCTAACCCTAACCCTAACTCTAAACTTAACCCTATCCCTAACCATAACCCTCCCCCTTACCATTACCCTAACCCTAAACCTAACACTAAACCTAACCCTAAACCTAACCCTAACCCTAACACTAACCTTAAGCCTAACCCAAACCATAACCCTAACCCTAACCCGTACCCTAACCCTAACACTAACACTAAACCTAAACCTAACCCTTACCTTAACCCTAACCCTTACCCTAACCCTAACCCTAACCCTTACCCTAATCCTAACCCTAACACTAACCCTAACCCCTAACCCTAACCATTAACATAACCCTAACCCTAACCCTAACCCTAACCCTTACCCTTACCCTAACCCTAAACCTAACTCTAACCCTAACCCAAACCCTAAACCTTTCCCTAACCCTAACCCTAACCCTTACATTAACCCTAACCCTAACCCTAATCTTAAACCTAACCCTAACGCTAAACATAACCCTAACCCTCACCCTTACCCTAACCGTAACCCTAAACCTAACCCTAACCCTAACTCTAAACTTAATCCTATCCCTAACCATAACCCTCCCCCTTACCCTAACCCTAACCCTAAACCTATCAATAAACCTAACTCTAACCCTTACCCTTACCCTAAACCTAACACTAAACCTAATGTTAAACCTAACCCTAACCCTAACACCTAACCCTAACCCTAACCCTAACCCTAATCCTTACCCTTATCCTAACCCTAACACTAACCCTAACACTTACCCTTACCCTAAACCCTACACTATCCCTAACCCTAACCCTAACCCTAACCCTAAAACTTACCCTTACCCTAAACCTAACCCTAACCCTTACCCTAAACCTAACCCTAACCCTAACCCTTACCCTTATCTTAACCCTAACACTAAACCTAACCCTTACCTCTACCCTAACGCTAACCCTAACCCTAACCCTAACCCTAACACATACCCTTACTCTAACCCTAACCCTAACCCTAACCTTAACCGTAAGCCTAAACCTAACCCTAACCCTAATCCTAAAATATACCCTAACCCTAACCCTAACCCTAACCCTTACCCTTACCCTTACCCTTACCCTAACCCTAACGCTAACCTAAACGCAAACCTCAACCTAACCCTAACCCTAACCCTAACCCTTACACTTACCCTAACCCTAGCGCTAAACCTAACCCTAACCCTAATCCTAACCCTTACCCAAAACCTAACCGTAATCCTAACCCTAAACCTTACCCTTACCCTAACCCTAACCCTTAACCTAACCCTAATAACCCTAACCCTAACCTTAACCCTAACCCTTATCCTTACCCTAACACTAACCCTAACCCTAACCCTAAACCTAACCCTAAACCTAAACCTAACCCTTACCCTTACCCTAACCCTAACCCTAACCCATACCCTAACCCTAACCCTAAACCTAACCCTAACCCTTACCCTTACCCTAACCCTAACCCTAACCCTTACCGTTACCCTAAAACTAACCCTAAGCCTAACCCTAACCCTTACCGTAACCCTAAACCTAAACCTGACCATAACCCTAACCCTAACCCTTACCTTTACCATAACCCTAAACCTATGCCTAACCCTAACTCTTACTCTTACCCTTACCCTCAACCTAACCCTAAACTTAAACCTAACCCTAACCCTAACCCTAACCTTAACCCTAAACCCTTATCCTTACCCTAACCCTCACCCTAAACCTAAACCTAACCCTAACCCTAACCCTAACCTTAACCCTAACCCTTTCCCTTACCCTAACCCTAATCCTAACCCTAACACCAACCCTAAATCTACCACTTACCATTACCCTAACCATAACCCTAAAGCTAACCCTAACCCTTACCCTTACCATAATTCTAACCCTAACCCTAACCCTAACCCTTACCCTTACCCTAACCCTAACCCTAAACCTAAGCCTAACCATAAACCGAACATTAACCCTAACCCTAACCCTTATCCTTACCCTAACCCTATAGCTAAAACTAACCCTAACCCTAACCCCTACCCCTAACCTTAACCCTTAACCTTACCCTACCCTAACCCTAACCCTAACCCTAACACTTACCCTAACACTTACCCTAACCCTAACCCTAACCCTAACACTAACACTTACCCTTACCCTAATCCTAACCCTAACCCTAAACCATACCCTAACCCTAACTCTTACCTTAACACTTACAATTACCCGAACCAAAACCCTAACCCTAACCCTTACCCTAACCCTAACCCTAACACTTACCCTAACCATAACCCTAACCCTAACACTTACCCTAACCCTAACCCTAACCCAAACCCATACCCTTACCCTAATCCTAACCCTAACCCTAACCCTAAACCCTAACCCTAACCCTTACCCTTACCCTAACCCTAAACCTAACTCTAACCCTAACCCTAACCCTAACCCTAAACCTAACCCTAAACCCAACCTTAAACCTAACGATAACCATAAACCCAAACCTAACCCTTACCCTTACCCTAACCCTATCCCTAAACCTAAATCTAACCCTAACCCTTACCCTAACCCTTACCCTAACCCTAACCCTTACCCTAACCCTAACCCTAAACCTTACCCTTACCCTAATCCTAAACTTAACCCTAACCCTTGCCCTTACCCTAACCCTAACCCTAAAACTATAACTAACCCTAACCCTAAACCTAACCCTTAACCTTAACCTAACCCTAACACTAACCCTAACACCTAAGCCTAACACTAACCCTAATCCTTACCCTTATCCTACCCCTAACAGTAACCCTAACATTTACCCTTACCCTCAACCCACCCTAACCATAAACCTAACCCTAACCCTTACCCTAACCCTAACTCTAACCCTAAAATTTACCCTTACCCTAAACCTAGCCCTAACCCTTACCTTAAACCTAACCCTAACCCTAACCCTAACCCTTACCCTTACCTCAACCCTAACCCTAAACCTTACCCTTACAATAACGCTAACCCTAACCCTAACCCTAACACTTACCCTTACCCTAACCCTAACCCTAACCTTAACCCAACCCTAAACCTAACTCTAATCCTAAACCTAACCCTAACCCTTATCCTTACCCTAAAACTATCCCTAACCCTAACCCTAACACTTACGCTTACCCTAATCCTAACCCTAACCCTAAACCTTACCATAACCCTAACCCTAACCTTAACACTTACAATTACCCTAACCCTAACCCTAACCCTAACCTTTACCCTAACCCTAACCCTAACCCTAACCCTTACCCTAACCTTAACCCTAACCCTAACCCTAAACCTTACCCTTAAAATAACGCTAACCCTAACCCTAACCCTAACCCTAATACATACCCTTACCCTAACCATAACCCTAACCTTAACCCAACCCTAAACCTAACCCTAATCCTAACCCTAACCCTTACCCTTAACTTAACCCTAGCCCTAAACCTTACCCTAACCCTAACCCTAACCCTTACCCTAACCCTAACCCTAACTGAACCCTAACCCTTACCCTTACACTAACCCTAACCCTAACCCTAACCCTAACCCTAACCCTAAACTTAACCCTAACCCTTATCCTTACCCTAGCCCTAACCCGAAACCTAACCCAGACCATAAACCTAACCGTTACCCTTACCCTAACCCTAACCCTAACACTAACACTAACCCTTACCCTAACCCTAACCCTAACCCTTACCCTAACCCTAACCCTAACCCTAACCCTTACCCTAAAGCTAACCCTAACCCTAACCCTAACCTTAAACGTAACCATAACCATAACCCCAAACCTAACCCTTACCCTTACCCAAACCCTAACCCTCAGCCTAACCCTAACCCTAAAACTAACCCTAACTCTAAACTTAACCCTAACACTTACCCTTTCCCTAACCCTAACCCTAAACCCAACCCTTACCCTTAACCCAACCCTAAACCTAACCGTAAACCTAACCCTAACCCTAACACTAACCCTAACCTTAACCCAACCCTAACCCTAAACCTAACCCTTACTCTTACCCTAACCATAACTCTAACCTTAACCCAACCCTAACCCTAACTCTAACCCTTACCCTCACACTAACCCTAACCCTAATCCTTACCCTAACCCTAACCCTAACCATTTACCTAAGACTTACCCTAACCTCGAAACTAACCCTAACCCTAACACTAACCCTTAACCTTACCCTAACCCTAACCCTAACCTTAACACTTATAATTACCCTAACCCTAACCCTAACCCTAAACCTTAAACTTGCCCTAAAACTAACCCTAACCCTAACCTAAAGCTAACCCTAACCCTAACCCTAAACCTTACCCTTACCTTAACCCTAACCTAACCTTTACCCTTACCCTTACCCTACACCTTACCCTAAAGCTAACCCTAATCCTAACCCTAACCCTAACCCCTAACCCTAACCCTTAACATAACCCTAACCCTAACCCTCACCCTTACCCTAACCCTAACCCTAACTCTAACCCTAACCCTAACCCTAACCCTTACCCTAACCCTTACCCTAAAGCTAACCCTAACCCTAACCCTAACCTTAAACGTAACCATAACCGTAACCCCAAACCTAACCCTTACCCTTACCCAAACCCTAACCCTCAGCCTAACCCTAACCCTAAAACTAACCCTAACTCTAAACTTAACCCTAACACTAACACTAACCCTTGCCCTTACCATAACCCTAACCCTAAACCTATCACTAAACCTATCCCTAACCCTAACCCTTAACATTAACCTAACCCTAACCCTAAGCCTAACCCTAACCCCTAACCCTAACACTAACCCTAATATTTACACTTATCCTAACCCTAACTATAACCCTAACACTTACCCTTACCCTAACCCCTACCCTAACCCTAATCATAACCCTAACCGTTACCCTAACCCTAAACCTTAAACTTGCCCTAAAACTAACCCTAACCCTTACCCTAAACCTAACCCTAACCCTAACCCTAAACCTTACCCTTACCTTAACCCTAACCCTAACCTTTACCCTTACCCTAACGCTAACCCTAAACTTAACCCTAACCCTAACCCTAATACGTACCCTTACCTTAACCCTAAACCATACCCTAAACCTAAGCCTAACCCTAACTCTTACCCTCACCCCAACCCTAACCCTAACCTTAACCCAACCCTAAACCTAACCCTAATCCTAACCCTAAACCTGACCCTTACCCTAACCCTAAACCTAAACCTTACCCTAACCATAACCCTAATCCTAACCCTTACCCTAACCCTAACCCTAATCCTAACACTAAACCTTACCCTTACCCAAACCCCAACCCTAAACCTAACCCTAAACTTAACCCTAACCCTAACCTTAACCCTAACCCTTATCCTTACCTTAACCCTAACCCTAACACTAACCCTAACCCTAACCTTAACCCTAACCCTAACCCAAACCCTAACCCTAACCCTAACCCGTACCTATCCCTAACCCTAACCCTAACCCTTACGCTAACCCTAAGCCCAAAACCTAACCGTAACCCATACCCTTACCCTAACCCTAACACTTATCCTAACTCTAACCCTAATCTTAATCCTAACCCTTACCCTTACCCTAACCCTAACCCTAACCCTAACCCTAACCCAAACCCTAACCCTAACCCTAACCCGTACCTATCCCTAACCATAACCCTAACCCTTACGCTAACCCTAAGCCCAAAACCTAACCGTAACCCATACCCTTACCCTAACCCTAACACTTATCCTAACTCTAACCCTAATCTTAATCCTAACCCTTACCCTTACCCTAACCCTAACCCTAACCCTAACTCTAAACCTAACACTAACCCTAACCCTAAACCTTACCCTAAACCTAACCCTGGCCCTAACCCTTACCCTAACCCTAACCCTATCCCTACACCTAACACTTACCCTAAACCTACCCCTAACCACTACCCTTATTCTAACCCTAAACCTAAACTTAACCCCAACCCTAAACCTAACCCTAACCCTAACACTTACCCTAACACTTAAACTTACCCTAAACCTAACCGTAACCCTAACACTTACCCTTTCCGTAACCCTAATTCTAACCCTAAAACTTACCCTAACCCTAACCCTAACCTCAACAATTAACCTTACCCTAACCCTAACCCTAACCCTAACACTTACCCTAACCCTAACCCTAACCCTAACCCTTACCTAACCCTAACCCTAACCCTAACCCTTACACTAATCCTAACCATAACACTAACCCTAACCCCTAACCCTAACCCTTAACCTAACCCTAACCCTAACACTAACCCTAACCTTTACCCTTATCTTAACTCTTAACCTAAACCTAACCCTTACCCCTACCCTAACACTAACCCTAACCCTAACCCTAACCCTAACCCTTGCCCTTACCCTAACCCTAACCCTAAACCTATCACTAACCCTAACCCTAACCTCAACAATTAACCTTACCCTAACCCTAACCCTAAACCTTACCCTTACCCTCACCCTAAACTTAAACCTAACCCTAACCCTAACCCTAACTGTAAACTTAACCCTATCCCTAACCCTAACCCGCGCCCTTACCCTAACCCTAACCCTAAACCTATCACGAACCCTAACCTTAACCGTAACCCTTACCCTTAATCTAAACCTAACCCTAAACCTAACCCTAACCCTAACCCTAACCCCTAACCCTAACCCTAACCCTAATCCTTACCCTTAACCTAACCCTAACACTAACCCTAACACTTACCCTTACTCTAAACCCTACCCTATCCCTAACCCTAACCCTAACCCTTACCCTATCCCTAACCCTAACCCTAAACCTTACCCTTACCGTAAACCTAAACCTAAACCTTACCCTAAACGTAACCCTAACCCTAACCCTAACCATTACCCTTATCTTAACTCTTACCCTAAACCTAACCCTTACCCCTACCCTAACACTAACCCTAACCCTAACCCTAACCCTAACCCTTGCCCTTACCCTAACCCTAACCCTAAACCTGTCACTAACCCTAACCCTAACCCTAACCCTTAACCTTAACCTAACCCTAACCCTAACCATAACCTTAACCCAACTCTAAACCTAACCCTAGTCCTAACTCTAACCCTTACCCTAACCCTAGCCCTAAACCTTACCCTAACCCCAACCCTAACCCTTACCCTAACCCTAACCATAATCCTAACCCTAACCCTTACCCTTACCCTAACACTAACCCTAAACCTAACCCTAAACCTAACTCTAACCCTAACCTTAACCCTAACCCTTATCCTTACCCTAATCCTAACCCTAAACCTAACCCTAACCCTAAACCTAACCCTTGCCCTTACTCTAACCCTAACTCTAAACCTAACCCTAACCATTACCCTAACACTAACCCTAACCCTAACGCTTACCCTTACCCTAACACTAACCCTAACCCTAACCCTTACCCGTACCCTAAACCTAACCCTAACCCTAAACCTTACCCTTACCGTTACCCTAACACTAACCCTAACCCTAACCCTAAACCTAACCCTAACCCTACCCCTAACCCTTACCCTTTACCTAACCCTAACCCTAAACCTAACACTTACCCTTACCCTAACCCTAAACCTAACCTTAAACCTAAACCTAACCCTAACCTTAACCATAACCTTAACCCAACCCTAACCCTAACCTAACCCTTACTCTTACCCTAACCCTAACCGTAACCTTATCCCAACCCTAAGCCTAACCCTAACCCTTACCCTACACTAACCCTAACCCTAATTCTTACCCTAACCCTAACCCTATCCCTAACCCTTACTTTTTCCCTAACCCAAACCCTAACCCTTACCTTTACCCTAACCCTAAACCTGACCCTAAACCTAACCCTAACCCTAACACTAACCCGAAGCTTAAACCTAACCCAAACCCTAACCCTAGCCCTAACCCGCAACTTTCCCTAACCATAACCCTAAACCTAACACTAACCCTAACCCTAACCCTACCCTTACCCTTACCCTAACCCTAACCCTTCACCTAACCCTAACCCTAACCCTAACACCTAACCCTAAACCTAACCCTTACCCTTACCCTAACCCTAAACCTAACTCTGACCCTTACCATTACCCTAACCCTAACCCTAACCTTAACCCCAACCCTAAACCTAACCCTAACCCTAACCCAAACCCTAGGCCTAACACTTACCCTTAACCTAACCCTAACCCTAACCCTAATGCTTACTCTTACCCTAACCCTAAACCTAACCCTCACCCTCACACTAACCCTAAACCTAACCGACAACCCTAACCCTCACACTAACCCCTAACCCTATCACAAACCATAACCATAACCCTTACCCTTTTTCTAACCCTACCCCTGACCCTAAAACTTATGCTTACCCTTACCCCTCACTAACACTAACACGAACCCTAAGCCTTCCCCTAACCCTAACCCTAACCTTAACCAGACCCTAACCCTTACCCTTACCCTAACCTTAAACCTAACCCTAACCCTAACCCTTACCTTACACTAACCCTAACCCTAATCTTAACCCTAACACGAACCCTAACCCTAAACCTAACCTCAACCCTAACCCTTATCCTTACCCTAACCCTAACCATAACCCTAACGCTAACCCTAACCCTAACCCAAAACCTAACCCTTACCCTTACGCTAACCCTAACCCTAAACCTAACCCTAACCCTAACCCTAATCCTTACCCTAATCCTAACCCTAACCATAACCCTTACCCTAACCCTAATCCTTACCCTAACCCTAACCCTAACCCTAACCCTTCCCCTAACCCTAACCCTAACCCTAAACCTACCCTAACCCTTACACTTACCCTAACCTTAAACCTAACCCTAACCCTAACTCTAACCCTTACCCTTACATTAACCCTAACCCTAAACTTAACCCTAACCCGAACCCTAACCCTAACCCTAAACCTAACCTTAATCCTAAACCTTATCCTTACCCTAACCCTAACCATAACCCTAACCCTAAGCCTAAACCTAACCCTAAACCTAACCCTTACCCTTACCCTTACTCGAACCATAACCCGAAACCTAACCGTAACCCTTACCCTAACCCTAACCCTAACCCTAATCCTAACACTAACCCTAAACCTAACCGCCAACCCTAACCCTCACACTAACCCCTAACCCTAACCATAACCATAACCATAACTCTTACCCTTTTCCTAACCCTACCCCTAACCCTAAAACTTACGCTTACCCTAACCCCTCCCTAACCCTAACCCTAATCCTAACACTTCCCCTAACCCTAATCCTAACCCTAACCCGACCCTAACCCTTACCCTTACCCTAACCTTAAACCTAACCCTAACCCTAACCCTTACCTTACATTAACCATAACCCTAATCTTAACCCTAACACGAACCCTAACCCTAACCCTAAACCTAACCTTAACCCTTACCCTTATCCTTACCCTAACCCTAACCATAACCCTAACCTAAGCCTAACCCTTACCCAAAACCTAACCCTTACCCTTACGCTAACCCTAACCCTAAACCTAACCGTAAACCTTATCCTAACCCTAACACTATCCCAAACTCTAACCTTAACTCTAACCCTTACCCTTACCCTAACCCTAACCCTAAACCTAACCCTAACCCTAACCCTAATCCTTACCCTAATCCTAAACCTAACCCTAACCCTTACCCTAACCCTAATCCTTACCCTAATCCTTACCCTAACCCTAACCCTAACCATAACACTTACCCTAACCCTAATCCTTACCCTAACCCCAACCCTAACCCTTCCCCTAACCCTAACCCTAACCCTAACCCTACCCTAACCCTTACCCTTACCCTAACCTTAAAGCTAACCCTAACATTAACCCTAACCCTTACCCTTATATTAACCCTAACCCTAACCTTAAACCTAACCCGAACCCTAACCCTAACCCTAAACCTAACCTTAATCCTAACCCTTATCCTTACCCTAACCATAACCATAACCCTAACCCTAAGCCTAACCCTAAACCTAAACCTAACTCTTACGCGAACCCTAAACCGAAACCTAACCGTAACCCTTACCCTAAACCTAACCCTAACCCTAACCCTATATCTAACCCTAACCATAACCCTAACCCTAACCCTAACCCTAACACTTACCCTAACTCTAACCCTAACCATTGCCCTTACCCTAACCCTAACCATAAACTTTACCCCAACCCTAAACCTAACCCTAAACCTAACCCTTACCCTAACACTTACCCTAACCCTAACCGTAACCCTAATCCTTATCCTAACCCTAACTCTAACCCTAAAACTTACCCTAACCCTAACCCTAACCTTAACACTTAAACTTACCCTAACACTAACCCTAACCCTAACACTTACCCTAACCCTAACCCTTACACTAACCCTAAACCTAACCCTTACCATAAGCCTAACCCTAACACTAACCCTATCCTCTAACCCTAACCCTTACCCTAACCCTAACCCTAACGCTTACCCTTACCCTAAGCTTAAACCTAACTCTAACCCTAACCCAAACCCTAACCCTTACCCTAACCCTAACCCTAACCCTTACCCTAACCCTAACCCTAACCCTAACATTAAACCTAACCCTAACCCTAACCCTAACCATAACCCTAACCCTTACCCTTACCCTAACCCTAAACTTAAACCTAACCCTAACCCTAACCCTAACTCTAAACTTAACCCTATCCCTAACCCTAACCCTCGCCCTTACCCTAACCCTAACCCTAAACCTATCACTAACCCTAACCCTAACCCTAACCCTTACCCTTAACCTAAACCTAACCCTAAACCTAAACCTAACCCTAACCCTAACCCTAACCCTAACCCCTAACCCTAACCCTAACCCTAATCCTTACCCTTATCCTAACCCTAACACTTACCCTAACACTTACCCTTACCCTAAACCCTACCCTATCCCCAACCCTAACCCTAAACCTTACCCTAACCCTAACCCTAACCCTCAACTTTACCCTTACCCTAAACCTAACCCTAAACCTTACCCTAAACCTAACCCTAACCCCTACCCTAACACTAAACCTAACCCTAACCCTAACCCTAAACCTAACCCTAACACATACCCTTACCCTAACTCTAACCCTAACCTTAACTGTAACCCTAAACCTAACCCTAACCCTAACCCTATCCCATACCCAAACCCTAACCCTAACCCTAACCCTATCCCATACCCAAACCCTAACCCTAACCCTAACCCTTACCCTTACCCTAACCCTAACCCTAACCTTAATCCAACCTTAAACCTAACCCAAACGCTAACCCTAAACCTAACCCATACCCTTACCCTAACCCTAGCGCTAAACCTAACCCTAACCCTAACCCTTACCCTAACCATAACCCTAAACCTAACCCTAACACTTACCCTAACCCTACCCCTAACCATTACCCTTATCCTAACCCTAACTCTTACCCTATCCCTAACCCTAACCCTAACCCTAACCCTTACCCTAACCCTAACTCTAACCCTTAAACTTACCCTAACCCTAACCCTAACCTTAACACTTAAACTTACCCTAACCCTAACAATAATCCTAACCCTTACCTAACCCTAACCCTAAACGTAACACTTACCCTAACCTAACCCTAACCCTTACCTTAATCCTAGCCCTAACACTAACCCTAACCCCTAACCCTAACCCCTAACCTAACCCTAACTCTAACCCTAATCCTAACTCTTACCCTTACCCTAACCCTAAACCTAACTCTAACCCTAACCGAAACCCTAACCCTTACCCTAACCCTAACCCTAACTCTTACACTAACCCTAACCCTAACCCTAAACTTCAACCTAACCCGAACCCTAACCATACCCCTAACCCTTACCCTTAACCTAACCCTAACCCTAAACCTAACCCTAAGCCTAACTCTAAAATTAACCCTATCCCTAACCCTAAACCTCGCCCTTACCCTAACCCTAACCCTAAACCTATCACTAACCCTAACCCTAACCCTAACCCTAACCCTTATCCTTACCCTAAACCTAACCCTAAACCTAACCCTAACCCTAACCCTAACGCCTAACCCTAACCCTAACCCTAATCCTTACCCTTATCCTTACCCTAACACTAACCCTAACCCTAACCCTAAACCTTACCCTTTCCCTAAACCTAACCATAACCCGTACCCTAAACCTAACCCTAACGCTAACCCTAACCCTAGCCCTTACCCTTATCTTAACTCTTACCCTAAACCTAACCCTTACCCCTACCTTAACATTAAACCTAACCCTAACCCTAACCATAACCCTAGCCCTTACCCTAACCATAACACTAAACCTAACCCTAACACATACCCTTACCCTAACTCTAACCCTAACCTTAACCGTAACCCTAAACCTAACCCTAACCCTAACCCTAACCCATACCCAAACCCTAACCCTACCATAACCCTTACCCTAACCCTAACCCTAACCTTAACCCAACCCTAAACCTAACCCTAATCCTTACCCTAACCCTAACACTAACCCTAACCCTAAGTCTACCACTTACCCTTACCCTAACCCTAACTCTAACCCTAACGCTTACACTTAACCTAACCCTAAACCTAACCCTAAGCTTAACCCTAACCCTAAACCTAACCTCTAAAACCTAACCCTAACCGTACCCCTAACCCTAACCCTAACCATAATCATAACCCTTACCCTGATCCTAACCCTACGCCTAACCCTAAAACTTACCTTACCCTAACCAAAAACCTAACCCTAACCCTAACCCTAACCCTTCCTCTAACCCTATACCTAACCCTAAACCTAACCGTAACCCTTACCCTTACCCTAACCCTAACACTAACCCTAAAATTTACCCTAACCCTAACCATAACCTTAACACTTAACCTTACCCTAACACTAACCCTAACCCTAACACTTACCCTAACCCTAACCCTAACCCTAAAACATACCCTAACCCTAACCCTAACCCTAACCCTAACCCTTACCCTAACCCTAACTCTAACCCTTAAACTTACCCTAACCCTAACCCTAACCTTAACACTTAAACTTACCCTAACCCTAACAATAATCCTAACCCTTACCTAACCCTAACCCTAACCGTAACACTTACCCTAACCTAACCCTAACCCTTACCTTAATCCTAACCCTAACACTAACCCTAATCCTAACTCTTACCCTTACCCTAACCCTAAACCTAACTCTAACCCTAACCGAAACCCTAACCCTTACCCTAACCCTAACCCTAACTCTTACACTAACCCTAACCCTAACCCTAAACACTTAACCTTACCCTAACTCTAACCCTAACACTAACCCTTACCCTAACCCTAACCCTAACCCTAAAACTTACCCTAACCCTAACCCTAACCCTAACCCTTACCATAAACCTAACACTAAACCTAACCCTAACCCTTACCCTAATCCTAACCCTAACACTAATTCTAACCCCTAACCCTAACCCTTAACCAAATCCTAACACTAAACCTAATCCTAACCCTTATCCTTAACCTTACCCTAACCCTACCACTTACCCTAACCCTAACGCCAACCCTAACCTTAAACATAACCTAATATTAACCTTAACCCTAACCCTTACCCTTACCCTAACCCTAACCCTAAACCTAACCCTAACCCTAACCCTAACTCCAAACTTAACCCTATACCTAAACCTAAGCCAAGCCCTTACCTTAACCCTAACCCTAAACCTATAACTAATCCTAACCGTAACCCTAAGCATTACCGTTACCCTAAACCTAACCCTAACCCTAATCCTAACCCTAAACCCTAACCCTAACCCTAACCCTAATCCTTACCCTTATCCTAACCCTAACACTAACCCTAACACTTACCCTTACCCTAAACCCTACACTATCCCTAACCCTAACCCTAACCCTTACCCTAACCCTAACCTTAACCCTAAACCTTACCATTACCCTAAACCTAACCCTAACCCTTACCCTAAACCTAACCCTAAACCTAACCCTAACCCTTACCCTCATCTTAACACTAACCCTAAACCTAACTCATCCCCTACCCTAACGCTAACCCTAAACCTAATCCTAACCCTAATCCTAACCCTAGCACATACTCTTACCCTAACCCTAACCCTAACCCATACCCTAACCCTAACCCTAATCCTAACCCTTACCCTTACCCTAACCCTAACCCTAACCTTAACCCAACCAAAACCTGACATTAACCCTAACCCTAACGCTAACCCTTACCCTTACCCTAACCCTGGCACTAAACCTAACCCTAACCCTAACCCTAACTCTTACCCTAACCCTAACCCTAATCCTAAACCTAACCCTTACCCTTACCCTAACCCTAACCCTAACCCAAACCTAACCCTAACCCTAACACTAACCGAAAACCTAACCCTTATCATTACCCTAACCCTAACCCTAACCATAACCATAAACCTAACCCTCAACCTACACCTAACCCTAACCCTTACCCTTACCCTAACCCTAAACCTAACCTTAACCCTAAACCTAACCTTAACCCTTACCCTAACCCTAACTCTGAACCTAAACCGAACCTTAACCCTATCCCTAACCCTAACCCTAACCTAACCCTATACTTAATGCTAACTCTAACCCTAAAACTAACCCTTACCCTAAACCTAACCCTAACCCTAACCTTTTCCCTTCCCCTAACCGTAACGCTCAACCTAACCGTAACCCTAACCCTAAACCTAACGCCTAACCCTAACCCTAACTGAAACCCTTACCTTACCCTAACCCTAACCCTAAACCTAAACCTTACCCTTACCTTTACCCTAACCCTAACCTTAACCCAACCCTAACCCTAAACCTTACCCTTACCCTACCACTAACACTAACCCTAATCCTTACCCTAAACCTAAGCCTATCCCTAAACCTTACCCTTTCCCTAACTCTAACCCTAACCCTAACCCTTACCCTAACCCTAACCCTAAACTTAACCCTAAACCTAACAATAACCATAACCCTAACCCTAACCTTAAACCTAACCCAAACCATAACCCTAACCCTAACCCGTACCTTTCCCTAACCCTAACCCTAAACCTAACCCTATCCCTAACCCTAACCCTGACCTTTACCCTTACCCTAACCCTAACCCTACACCTAACCCTAACCCTAACCCTAACCCTAACACCTAACCCTAACCCTAACCATAACCCTAACCCTTACCCTTACCCTAACCCTAACCCTAACCCTGACCCTTACCATTACCCTAACCCTAACCCTAACCTTAACCCCAACGCTAAACCTGACCCTAACCCTAACCCTAACAATTAACCTAACCCTAATCCTTACACTAGCCCTAACCCTAAGCCTAACACTTACCCTTACACTAACCCTAAGCCTAACCCTAACGCTTACCCTTACCCTAACCCTAACCCTAACCCTAACCCCCAAGCCTAACCCTAATCCTAACCCCTAAACCTAACCCTAACCATAACCATAACCCTTACCCTTATCCTAACCCTACCCCTAACCCTAAAACTTACCCTTACCCTAACCCCAACCCTAACCCGAACCCTAACCCTAACCCTAAACCTAACCGTAACCCTTACCCTTACCCTTAACCTAACCCTAACACTAATCCTAACTCTACACCTAACCTTAACCGTAACCCTTACCCTTACCCTAACCCTAACCCTAACCCTAACCCTAAACCTAACCCTAAGCCTAACCGTAACCCTTACCCTAACCCTACCCCTGGACCTAACCCTAACCCTAACCCTAACCCTAACCCTAACACTTACACTAACCCTAACCCTAACCCTAATCCTAAACCTTACCCTAATCCTAACCCTAACACTAACCCTAATCCCTAACCCTAACCCTTAACCTAACCCTAACCCTAACACTAACCCTAACGTTACCCTTACCCTAAACCTAAACCTAACCCTAAAATTAACCCTAACCCTAACTCTAAACTTAAACCTATCCCTAACCCTAACACTCGCCATTATCCTAACCCTAACCCTAAACCTATCACTAACCCTTACCCTAACAATCACCCTTACCCTTACCCTAAACCTAACCCTAAACCTAACCCTAATCCTAACCCTAACCCTAACCCCTAACCCTAAACCTAACCCTAATCCTTACCCTTATCCTAACCCTAACACTAACCCTAACACTTACCCTTACCCTAAACCCTACCCTATCCCTAACCCTAACCCTAACCCTTACCCTAACAATAACCCTAACCCTAACCCTAAAACTTACCCTTACCCTAAACCTAACCCTAACACTAACCCTAAAACTTACCCTTACCTTCAACCTAACCCTTAACCTAACCCTTACCCCTACGCTAATGCTAACCCTAACCCTAACACATACCTGTACCCTAACACTAACCCTAAACTTAACCGTAACCCTAAACCTAACCCTAACCCTTACCCTCACCAAAACCCTAACCCTAACCCTAACCCTATTCCTTACTCTTACCCTAACAATAACCCTAATCTTAACACAAACCTAACCCTAACCCTAACCCTAACCCTTACCCTAACCCTAGGGCTAACCCTAACCCTAACCCTAACCCTAACCCTAACCATAACAGTAATCCTAATCCTAACCATTACCCTTACCCTAAACCTAACCCTAAAGCTAACCTTAACCCTAACCCTAACCCTAACCCTAACCTTTACCCTAACCCTTATCCTTACCCTAACCCTAAAACTAACCCTAACCCTAAACCTAACCCTAAACCTAACCCTAACCCTGGCCCTAAACCTAACCCTAACCCTAACACTAATCCTAACACTTACCCTAAACCTAACCCTAACCATTGCCCTTATCCTAAACCTAACCCTAAACTTCACCCCAACCCTAACCGTAACCCTTACCGTAACACTTACCCAAACCGTAACCCTAAACCTAACCCTAACCCTCACCCTAACCCTAACTTTAACCCTAAAACTTACCCTAACCCTAACCCTAACCCTAACCCTTAACCTAAGCCTAACCCTAACCCTAACCCTAACCTTAACCCAACGCTAAACCTAACCCTAATCCTAAATCTAACCCTTACCCTTTCCCTAACCCTAGTCCTAAACCTTACCCTAACCCCAACGCTAACCCTTAACCTAACCCTAACCATAATCCTAACCCTAACCCTTACCCTTACCCTAACCCTAACCCTAACCCTAACCTAACTCTAACCTTAACCCTAACGCTTATCCTTACCCTAATCCTAACCCTAAACCTAACTTTAACCCTAAACCTAATCCTTGCCCTTACCCTAACCCTAACTCTAAACCTAACCCTAACCCTTACCCTAACACTAACCCTAACCCTAACCTAACACTTACCGTTACCCTAACCCTAACCCTAACCTTACCCTTACCCTAACCCTAACCCTAACCCTTACTCTTACCCTTACCCTAACACTAACCCTAACCCTAACCGTAAACCTAACCCTAACCCTACCCCTAACCCTTACCCGTTCCCTAACCCTAACCCTAAACCTAACCCTTACCCTTACCCTAACCCTAAACTTAACCCTAAACCTAACCCTAACCCTAACCCTTACTCTTACCCTAACCCTAACCGTAACCTTAACCCAATCCTAAACCTAACCCTAACCCTTACCCTCACACTAACCCTAACCCTAATCCTTACCCTAACCCTAACCCTATCCCTAACCCTTACCGTTGCCCTAACCCTAATCCTAACCCTTACCTTTACCCTAACCCTAAACCTGACCCTAAACCTAACCCTAACCCTAACATTAAGCCTAAGCTTAACCCTAACCCTAAACCTAAGGCTTACCCTTACTCTAACCCTAAACCTAACCCTAAACCTAACCCTAACCCTAACCCTAACCCCTAACCCTAAACCTAACCCTAATCCTTACCCTTATCCTAACGCTAACACTAACCCTAACACTTACCCTTACCCTAAACCCTACCCTATCCCTAACCCTAACCCTAACCCTTACCCTAACAATAACCCTAACCCTAACACTACAACTTACCCTTACCCTAAACCTAACCCTAACCATTACCATAAACCTAACCCTAACCCTAACCCTAAAACTTACCCTTACCTTCAACCTAACCCTTAACCTAACACTTACCAATACCCTAACGCTAACCCTAACCCTAACCCTAACACATACCTGTACCCTAACACTAACCCTAACCTTAACCATAACCCTAAACCTAACCCTAATCCTTACCCTAACCCAAACCCTAACCCTAACCCTAACCCTATTCCTTACCCTTACCCTAACAATAACCCTAACCTTAACACAAACCTAAACCTAACCCTAACCCTAACCCTAACCATAACAGTAATCCTAATCCTAACCATTACCCTTACCGTAACCCTAACCCTAAACCTAACCGTAACCCTAACCCTAACCCTAACCTTTACCCTAACCCTTATCCTTACCCTAACCCTAAACCTAACCCTAACCCTGGCCCTAACCCTAACCCTAACCCTAACACTAATCCGAACACTTACCCTAAACCTAACCCTAACCATTGCCCTTATCCTAACCCTAACCCTAAACTTAACCCCATCCCAAAACCTAACCCTAACCGTAACCCTTACCCTAACACTTACCCTAACCGTAACTCTAAACCTAACCCTAACCCTCACCCTAACCCTAACTCTAACCCTAAAACTTACCCTAACCCTAACCCTAACCCTAACCCTTAACCTTAGCCTAACCCTAACCCTAACCCTAACCTTAACCCAACGCTAAACCTAACCCTAATCCTAAATCTAACCCTTACCCTTACCCTAACCCTAGTCCTAAACCTTACCCTAACCCCAACCCTAACCCTTAACCTAACCCTAACCATAATCCTAACCCTAACCCGTACCCTTACCCTAACCCTAAACCTAACCCTAACCCTAACCCTAACCCCTAACCCTAACCCTAACTCTAATCCGTACCCTTATCCTAACCCTAACACTAACACTAACACTTACCCTTACCCTAAACCCTACCCTATCCCTAACCCTAACCCTAACCCTTACCCTAACCCTAACCCTAACCCTAACCCTAAACCTTACCCTTACCCTAAACCTAATCCTAACCCTTACCATAATCCTAACCCTAACCCTAGCCTTAACCGTAACCCTAAACCTAACCCTAACCATAGCCCTTATCCTTACCCTAACCCTAACCCTAACCCTAACCCTTACCCTTACCCTAACCCTAACCCTAACCTTAACCCAACCAAAACCTGACATTAACCCTAACCCTAACGCTAACCCTTACCCTTACCCTAACCCTGGCACTAAACCTAACCCTAACCCTAACCCTAACTCTTACCCTAACCCTAACCCTAATCCTAAACCTAACCCTTACCCTTACCCTAACCCTAACCCTAACCCAAACCTAACCCTAACCCTAACACTAACCGAAACCCTAACCCTTATCATTACCCTAACCCTAACCCTAACCATAACCATAAACCTAACCCTCAACCTACACCTAACCCTAACCCTTACCCTTACCCTAACCCTAAACCTAACCTTAACCCTAAACCTAACCTTAACCCTTACCCTAACCCTAACTCTGAACCTAAACCGAACCTTAACCCTATCCCTAACCCTAACCCTAACCTAACCCTATACTTAATGCTAACTCTAACCCTAAAACTAACCCTTACCCTAAACCTAACCCTAACCCTAACCTTTTCCCTTCCCCTAACCGTAACGCTCAACCTAACCGTAACCCTAACCCTAAACCTAACGCCTAACCCTAACCCTAACTGAAACCCTTACCTTACCCTAACCCTAACCCTAAACCTAAACCTTACCCTTACCTTTACCCTAACCCTAACCTTAACCCAACCCTAACCCTAAACCTTACCCTTACCCTACCACTAACACTAACCCTAATCCTTACCCTAAACCTAAGCCTATCCCTAAACCTTACCCTTTCCCTAACTCTAACCCTAACCCTAACCCTTACCCTAACCCTAACCCTAAACTTAACCCTAAACCTAACAATAACCATAACCCTAACCCTAACCTTAAACCTAACCCAAACCATAACCCTAACCCTAACCCGTACCTTTCCCTAACCCTAACCCTAAACCTAACCCTATCCCTAACCCTAACCCTGACCTTTACCCTTACCCTAACCCTAACCCTACACCTAACCCTAACCCTAACCCTAACCCTAACACCTAACCCTAACCCTAACCATAACCCTAACCCTTACCCTTACCCTAACCCTAACCCTAACCCTGACCCTTACCATTACCCTAACCCTAACCCTAACCTTAACCCCAACGCTAAACCTGACCCTAACCCTAACCCTAACAATTAACCTAACCCTAATCCTTACACTAGCCCTAACCCTAAGCCTAACACTTACCCTTACACTAACCCTAACCCTAACCCTAACGCTTACCCTTACCCTAACCCTAACCCCCAAGCCTAACCCTAATCCTAACCCCTAAACCTAACCCTAACCATAACCATAACCCTTACCCTTATCCTAACCCTACCCCTAACCCTAAAACTTACCCTTACCCTAACCCCAACCCTAACCCGAACCCTAACCCTAACCCTAAACCTAACCGTAACCCTTACCCTTACCCTTAACCTAACCCTAACACTAATCCTAACTCTACACCTAACCTTAACCGTAACCCTTACCCTTACCCTAACCCTAACCCTAACCCTAACCCTAAACCTAACCCTAAGCCTAACCGTAACCCTTACCCTAACCCTACCCCTGGACCTAACCCTAACCCTAACCCTAACCCTAACCCTAACACTTACACTAACCCTAACCCTAACCCTAATCCTAAACCTTACCCTAATCCTAACCCTAACACTAACCCTAATCCCTAACCCTAACCCTTAACCTAACCCTAACCCTAACACTAACCCTAACGTTACCCTTACCCTAAACCTAAACCTAACCCTAAAATTAACCCTAACCCTAACTCTAAACTTAAACCTATCCCTAACCCTAACACTCGCCATTATCCTAACCCTAACCCTAAACCTATCACTAACCCTTACCCTAACAATCACCCTTACCCTTACCCTAAACCTAACCCTAAACCTAACCCTAATCCTAACCCTAACCCTAACCCCTAACCCTAAACCTAACCCTAATCCTTACCCTTATCCTAACCCTAACACTAACCCTAACACTTACCCTTACCCTAAACCCTACCCTATCCCTAACCCTAACCCTAACCCTTACCCTAACAATAACCCTAACCCTAACCCTAAAACTTACCCTTACCCTAAACCTAACCCTAACACTAACCCTAAAACTTACCCTTACCTTCAACCTAACCCTTAACCTAACCCTTACCCCTACGCTAATGCTAACCCTAACCCTAACACATACCTGTACCCTAACACTAACCCTAAACTTAACCGTAACCCTAAACCTAACCCTAACCCTTACCCTAACCAAAACCCTAACCCTAACCCTAACCCTATTCCTTACTCTTACCCTAACAATAACCCTAATCTTAACACAAACCTAACCCTAACCCTAACCCTAACCCTTACCCTAACCCTAGGGCTAACCCTAACCCTAACCCTAACCCTAACCCTAACCCTAACCATAACAGTAATCCTAATCCTAACCATTACCCTTACCCTAAACCTAACCCTAAAGCTAACCTTAACCCTAACCCTAACCCTAACCCTAACCTTTACCCTAACCCTTATCCTTACCCTAACCCTAAAACTAACCCTAACCCTAAACCTAACCCTAAACCTAACCCTAACCCTGGCCCTAAACCTAACCCTAACCCTAACACTAATCCTAACACTTACCCTAAACCTAATCCTAACCATTGCCCTTATCCTAAACCTAACCCTAAACTTCACCCCAACCCTAACCGTAACCCTTACCGTAACACTTACCCAAACCGTAACCCTAAACCTAACCCTAACCCTCACCCTAACCCTAACTTTAACCCTAAAACTTACCCTAACCCTAACCCTAACCCTAACCCTTAACCTAAGCCTAACCCTAACCCTAACCCTAACCTTAACCCAACGCTAAACCTAACCCTAATCCTAAATCTAACCCTTACCCTTTCCCTAACCCTAGTCCTAAACCTTACCCTAACCCCAACGCTAACCCTTAACCTAACCCTAACCATAATCCTAACCCTAACCCTTACCCTTACCCTAACCCTAACCCTAACCCTAACCTAACTCTAACCTTAACCCTAACGCTTATCCTTACCCTAATCCTAACCCTAAACCTAACTTTAACCCTAAACCTAATCCTTGCCCTTACCCTAACCCTAACTCTAAACCTAACCCTAACCCTTACCCTAACACTAACCCTAACCCTAACCTAACACTTACCGTTACCCTAACCCTAACCCTAACCTTACCCTTACCCTAACCCTAACCCTAACCCTTACTCTTACCCTTACCCTAACACTAACCCTAACCCTAACCGTAAACCTAACCCTAACCCTACCCCTAACCCTTACCCGTTCCCTAACCCTAACCCTAAACCTAACCCTTACCCTTACCCTAACCCTAAACTTAACCCTAAACCTAACCCTAACCCTAACCCTTACTCTTACCCTAACCCTAACCGTAACCTTAACCCAATCCTAAACCTAACCCTAACCCTTACCCTCACACTAACCCTAACCCTAATCCTTACCCTAACCCTAACCCTATCCCTAACCCTTACCGTTGCCCTAACCCTAATCCTAACCCTTACCTTTACCCTAACCCTAAACCTGACCCTAAACCTAACCCTAACCCTAACATTAAGCCTAAGCTTAACCCTAACCCTAAACCTAAGGCTTACCCTTACTCTAACCCTAAACCTAACCCTAAACCTAACCCTAACCCTAACCCTAACCCCTAACCCTAAACCTAACCCTAATCCTTACCCTTATCCTAACGCTAACACTAACCCTAACACTTACCCTTACCCTAAACCCTACCCTATCCCTAACCCTAACCCTAACCCTTACCCTAACAATAACCCTAACCCTAACACTACAACTTACCCTTACCCTAAACCTAACCCTAACCATTACCATAAACCTAACCCTAACCCTAACCCTAAAACTTACCCTTACCTTCAACCTAACCCTTAACCTAACACTTACCAATACCCTAACGCTAACCCTAACCCTAACCCTAACACATACCTGTACCCTAACACTAACCCTAACCTTAACCATAACCCTAAACCTAACCCTAATCCTTACCCTAACCCAAACCCTAACCCTAACCCTAACCCTATTCCTTACCCTTACCCTAACAATAACCCTAACCTTAACACAAACCTAAACCTAACCCTAACCCTAACCCTAACCATAACAGTAATCCTAATCCTAACCATTACCCTTACCGTAACCCTAACCCTAAACCTAACCGTAACCCTAACCCTAACCCTAACCTTTACCCTAACCCTTATCCTTACCCTAACCCTAAACCTAACCCTAACCCTGGCCCTAACCCTAACCCTAACCCTAACACTAATCCGAACACTTACCCTAAACCTAACCCTAACCATTGCCCTTATCCTAACCCTAACCCTAAACTTAACCCCATCCCAAAACCTAACCCTAACCGTAACCCTTACCCTAACACTTACCCTAACCGTAACTCTAAACCTAACCCTAACCCTCACCCTAACCCTAACTCTAACCCTAAAACTTACCCTAACCCTAACCCTAACCCTAACCCTTAACCTTAGCCTAACCCTAACCCTAACCCTAACCTTAACCCAACGCTAAACCTAACCCTAATCCTAAATCTAACCCTTACCCTTACCCTAACCCTAGTCCTAAACCTTACCCTAACCCCAACCCTAACCCTTAACCTAACCCTAACCATAATCCTAACCCTAACCCGTACCCTTACCCTAACCCTAAACCTAACCCTAACCCTAACCCTAACCCCTAACCCTAACCCTAACTCTAATCCGTACCCTTATCCTAACCCTAACACTAACACTAACACTTACCCTTACCCTAAACCCTACCCTATCCCTAACCCTAACCCTAACCCTTACCCTAACCCTAACCCTAACCCTAACCCTAAACCTTACCCTTACCCTAAACCTAATCCTAACCCTTACCATAATCCTAACCCTAACCCTAGCCTTAACCGTAACCCTAAACCTAACCCTAACCATAGCCCTTATCCTTACCCTAACCCTAACCCTAACCATAACCCTTACCCTTACCCTAACCCTAACCTTAACGCAACCCTAAACCTAACCCTAACCCTAACCCTAACACTTACACTTATCCAAACCCTAGCGCTAAACCTAACCCTAACCCTAACCCTAACCCTTACCCTAAACCTAACCCTAATCCTACCTCTAACCCTTACCCTTACCCTAACCCTAACCCTAAACCTAACCCTCATCCTAACCCTAACCCTAACCTTAACCATAAACCTTATCCTTAACCTAACCCTAACCTTAACCCTAACACTAAACGTAACCCTAAAACTAAACCTAACCCTTACCCTAACCCTAACCCTAATCCTAACCCTAAACCTAACCCTAACCCTAACCCTAACACTAACCCTTACCCTTCCCCTAACCCTAACCCTAACCCTTACCCTTACCCTAACATTAACCCTAACCCTAACCCTAACCCTTACTCTAACCCTAAGCCTAACCCTAACCCTAAACCTAATCCTAACCCTTACCCTAACCCTTACCTTTACCCTAACCCTAAACCTAAACGTAACCCTAACCCTTACTCTTACCCTTACCCTCACCTAAACTTAAACCTAACCCTAACCCTAACCCTAACCTTAACCCTAAACCCTTATCCTTACCCTAACCCTAACCCTAACCATAAACCTACCCCTAACCCTAACCTTAACCCTAACACTTTCCCTTAACCTAAACCTAACCCTAACCATAAACCTAACATTAACCCTAAACTTAACCATTATCCTTACCCTAACCGTAAGCCTAAAACTAACCCTAACCGTAACCCTAAACCTAACCCCTACCCCTGTCCCTACCCCTTACCCTTACCCTAACCCTAACTCTAACCCTAACCCTAACACTCACCCTAACCCTCACCCTAACCATTACCCTTATATTAAACCTGACCTAAACTTAACCCCAACCCTAAACCTAACCCTAACCCTAACCCTTAACCTAACACTTTCCCTTACCCTAACCCTAACCCTAACCCTTACCCTTACCCTAACTTTAAACCTAAATCTAACCCTAAACCTAACCCTAACCCTTACCCTAACCCTAACCCTAACTCTTACCCTAACCCTAACCCTAACCCTAACCCTAACCTTAAACCTAACCATAACCATAACCCCAAACCTAACCCTTACCCTTACCTTAATCCTAACCCTAAGCCTAAACCTAACCCTAACCCTAACTCTAAACTTAACCCTAACCCTAACCCTAACCCTTGCCCTTACCCTAACCCTAACCCTAAACCTATCACTAACCCTAACCCTAACCCTAACCCTTAACCTTAACCTAACCCTAACCCTATCCCTACCCTTAACCCAAGCCTAAACCTAACCCTAATCCTAACCCAAATCCTTACCCTTACCCTAACCCTAGCCCTAAACATGATCCTAACCCCAACCCTAACCCTTACCCTAACCCTAACCATAATCCTAACCCTAACCCTTACCCTTATGCTAACCCTAACCATAACCTAATCCTAAACCTAACTCTAAGCATAACCTTAACCCTAACACTTATCCTTACCCTAATCCTAACCCTAAACGTAACCCTAACCCTAGACCTAACCCTTGCCCTTACCCAAACCCTAACTCTAAAACTAACCCTAACCCTTACCCTAACACTAACCCTAACCCTAACCCTAACCCTAACCCTAAACCTAACCCTACCCCTACCCCTAACCCTTACCCTTTCCCTAACACTAACCCTAAACCTAACCCTTACCCTTACCCTAACCCTAAACCTAACCCTAAATCTAACCCTAACCCTAACCCTAACCATAACCTTAACCCAATCCTAACCCTAATCCTAACCCTTACCCTCACACTAACCCTAACCCTAATCCTTACCCTAACCCTAACCCTATCCCTAACGCTTACCCTTTCCCTAACCATAACCCTAACCCTTACATTTACCCTAACACTAAACTGAACCCTAACCCTAACACTAAGCCTAAGCTTAAACCTAACCCAAACCCTAACCCTAACCCTAACCCGTACCTTTCCCTAACCCTAACCCTAAACCTAACCCTAACCCTAACCCTAATCCTGACCCTTACCCTTACCCTAACCCTAACCCTAACCCTACACCTAACCCTAACCCTAACCCTAACACTTAACCCTAACCCCAACCCTAACCCTTACCCTTACCCTTACCCTAACCCTAACCCTAACTCTGACCCTTACCATTACCCTAACCCTAACCCTAACCTTAACTTCAAACCTAAACCTAACCCTAACCCTAACCATAACCCTTAACCTAACTCTAATCCTTACCCTAACCCTAACCCTAAACTTAATCCTAGGCCTAACACTTAACCTTACCCTAACCCTAACCCTAACCCTAACGCTTACCCTTACCCTAACCCTAAACCTAACTCTGACCGTAACACTAACCATAAACGTAACTGCCAACCCTAACTCTCACACTAACCCCTAACCCTATCCCTAACCATAACCATAACCCTTACCCTTTTCCTAACCCTGCCCCTAACCTTAAAACTTACGCTTATCCTAATCTCTCCCTAATTCTAACAATAACCTAAACTTTCCCCTAACCCTAACCCTAACCCTAACCCGACCCTAACCCTTACCCTTACCCTAACCTTAAACCTAACCCTAACCCTAACCCTAACACTTACCCTTACACTAACCCTAACCCTAATCTTAACCCCAACCCGAACCCTAACCCTAACCCTAACCCTAAACCGAACCTTAACCCTAACCCTTATCCTTACCCTAACCCTAACCCTAAGCCTAACCCTAACCCAAAACCTAACCGTTACCCTTACGCTAACCCTAACCCTAAACCTAACCGTAAACCTTACCCTAACCCTAACACTAATCCTAACTGTAACCCTAACCTTAACCCAAACCATTACACTTACCCTAACCCTAACCCTAAACCTAACCCTAAACCTAACCCTAACCCTAACCCTAATCCTTACCCTAATCCTAACCCTAACCATAACCCTTACCCTAACCCTAATACTTACCCTAAACCTAACCCTACCCATAACCCTTACCCTAACCCTAATCCTTACCCTAACCCTAACCCTAACCCTAACCCTTCCCCTAACCCTAACCCTAACCCTAACCCTACACTAACCCTTACCCTTACCCTAACCTTAAAGATAACCCTAACCCTAACCCTAACCCTTACCCTTACATTAACCCTAAACCTAACCTTAACCCTAACCCGAACCCTAACCCTAACCCTAAACCTAACCTTAATCCTAACCCTTATCCTTAACCTAACCCTAACCATAACCCTAACCCTAAGCCTAAACCTAACGCTAACCCTAACCCTAACCCTAACCATTGCCTTATCCTAACCCTAACCCTAAACTTAACCCCAACCCTAAACCTAACCCTAACCCTAAACCTTACCCTAACACTTACCCTAACCGTAACACTAACCCTAACCTTAACCCT
The DNA here is from genome assembly GCA_024803745.1 of Megascapheus bottae. NCBI lineage: Eukaryota > Metazoa > Chordata > Mammalia > Rodentia > Geomyidae > Megascapheus > Megascapheus bottae. The sequence continues at coordinate 1,168,686 of JANJXV010000259.1, forward strand.
TACGCTAACCCTAACTCTAACCCTAAAACTTACCCTAACTCTTACCCTAACCGTAACCCTAACCCTAACCCTAACACTTACCCTAACCCTAACTCTAACCCTAAAACTTACCCTAACCCTAACACTAACCTTAACAATTAACCTTACCCTAACCCTAACCCTAACCCAAACCCTTACCCTTAACCTTACCCTAACACTAACCCTAACCCTAACCCTAACCCTAAACCTAACCCTACCCCTACAACTAACCCTTACCCTTTCCCTAACACTAACCCTAAAACTAACCCTTACCCTTACCCTAACCCTAAACCTAACCCTAAACCTAACCCTAACCCTAACCCTAACCCTAACCTTAACCCAATCCTAACCCTAAACCTAACCCTTACCCTCACACTAACCCTAACCCTAACACTTACCCTTCCCTAACCCTAAACCTAACCCTTACCCTTACCCTTACGCTTACCCTAACACTAACCCTAACCCTAACCCTAAACCTAACCCTAACCCTACCCCTAATGCTTACCCTTTCCCTAACACTAACCCTAAACCTAACCCTTACCCTTACCCTAACCCTAAACCTAACCCTAAACCTAAACCTAACCCTAACCCTAACCTTAATCCAATCCTAACCCTAACCCTAACCCTTACCCTCACACTAACCCTAACCCTAATCCTTACCCTAACCCTAACCCTATCCCTAACCCTTACACTTTCCCAAACCCTAACCCTAACCCTTATCTTTACCCTAACCCTAAACCTAAACCAAACCCTAACAATAAGCCTAAGCTTAAACCTAACCCAAACCCTAACCCTAACCCTAACCCGTACCTTTCCATAACCCTAACCCTAAACCTAACCCTAACGCTAACCCTAACCCTGACCCTTACCCTTACCCTAACCCTAACCCTACACCTAACCCTAACCCTAACCCTAACACTTAACCCTAACCCTAACCCTTACCCTTACCCTAACCCTAACCCTAACTCTCACCGTTACCATTACCCTAACCCTAATCCTAAACTTAACCCCAAACCTAAACCTAAACCTAACCCTAACCATAACCCTTAACCTAACTCTAATCCTTACCCTAACCCTAACCCTAGGGCTAACACTTACCCTTACCCTAACCCTAACCCTAACCCTAACTCTTACCCTTACCCTAATCCTAAACCTAACCCTGACCCTAACACTAACCCTAAACCTAACAGCCAACCCTAACCCTCACACTAACCCCTAACCCTATCCCTAACCATAACCATAACCCTTACCCTTTTACTAACCCTACCCCTAACCCTAAAACTTACGCTTATCCTAACCCCTCCCTAACTCTAACCTTAACCCTAACCCTTCCCCTAACCCTGACCCTAACTCTAACCCTAACCCGACCCTAACCCTTACCCTTACCCTAACCTTAAACCTAACCCTAACCCTAACCCTAACCCTTACCCTTACACTAACCCTAACCCTAATCTTAACCCCAACCCGAACCCTAACCCAAACCTAAACCGAACCTTAACCCTAACCCTTATCCTTACCCTAACCCTAACCCTAACCCTAACCCTAAGCCTAAACCTAACCCAAAACCTACCCTTACGCTTACGCTAACCCTAACCCTAAACCTAACCGTAAACCTTAACCTAACGCTAACACTAATCCTAACTCTAACCCTAACCTTAACTCAAACCCTTACCCTTACCCTAACCCTAACCCTAAACCTAACCCTAAACCTAAACCTAACCCTAACCCTAATCCTTACCCTAATCCTAACCCTAACCATAACCCTTACCCTAACCCTAATCCTTACCCTAATCCTTACCCTAACCCTAACTGTAACCATAACCCTTACCCTAAACCTAATTCTTACCCTAACCCTAACCCTAACCCTAAACCTTCCCCTAACCCTAACCCTAACCCTAACCCTAACCCTACCCTAACCCTTACCCTTACCCTAACCTTAAAGCTAACCCGAACCCTAACCCTAACCCTTACCCTTACATTAACCCTAACCCTAACCTTAACCCTAACCCGTACCCTATCCCTAACCCTAAACCTAACCTTAATCCTAACACTTATCCTTACCCTAACCCTAACCATAACCCTAACCCTAAGCCTAACCCTAACCATAAACCTAACCCTTACCCTTACCCTTACGCGAACCCTAACCCAAAACCTAATCGTAACCCTTACTCTAACCCTAACCCTAAACCTAACCCTAACCCTAACCCTAACCCTAACCCTTATCCTAAAACTAACCCTGGCCCTCACCCTAACCCTAACCCTAACCCTAACCCTAACACTTACCCTAACCCTAACCCTAAACATTGCCCTTATCCTAACCCTAACCCTAAACTTAACCCCAACCCTAAACCTATACCTAACCCTAAACCTTACCCTAACACTTACACTAACCGAAACCGAAACCCTAACCCTAACCCTTACCCTAACCCTAACTCTAACCCTAAAACTTACCCTAACCCTAACCCTAACCTTAACACTTAACCTTACCCTAACCCTCACCCTAACCCTTACCCTAACCCTAACCCTAACCCTAACACTTACCCTAAACCTAACCCTTACCCTAACCCTAACCCTAACCCTAACCCTTACCATAATCCTAACCCTAACACTAACCCTAACCTCTAACCCTAACCCTTAACCTAACCCTAAACCTAACCCTAGCCCTTACCCTTACCCTAACCCTAAACCTAACTCTAACCCTAACCCAAACCCTAACCCTTACCCTAACCCTAACCCTAAACCTTACCATAACCCTAACGCTAACCCTATCCTTAAACCTAACCCTAACCCTAACCATAACCCTAACCCTTACCCTTACCCTAACCCTAACCCTAACTCTCACCTTTACCATTACCCTAACCCTAACCCTAACCTTAACCCCAAACCTAAACCTAAACCTAACCCTAACCATAACTCTTAACCTAACTTTAATCCTTACCCTAACCCTAACCCTAACCCTAGGCCTAACACTTACCCTTACCCTAACCCTAACCCTAACCCTAACGCTTACCCTTACCCTAACCCTAAAACTAACCCTGACCCTAATACTAACCATAAACCTAACTGGCAACCCTAACACTCACACTAACCCCTAAGCGTATCCCTAACCATAACCATAACACTTACCCTTTTCCTAACCCTACCAGTAAACCTAAAACTTATGCTTATCCTAACCCCTCCCTAACTCAAAGCTTAACCCTAACCCTTCCCCTAACCCTAACCCTAACCCTAACCATAACCCTTACCCTTACACTAACCCTAATCCTAATCTTAACCCCAACCCGAACCCTAACCCAACCCTAAACCGAACCTTAACCCTAACCCTTATCCTTACCCTAACACTAACCCTAGCCCTTACCCTTACCCTAACCCTAACCCTGTCCCTAACCCTTCCCCTTCCCCTAACCCAAACCCTAACCCTTACTTTTACCCTAACCCTAAACCTGACCCTAAACCTAACCCTAACCCTAACACTAACCCGAAGCTTAAACCTAACCCAAACCCTAACCCTAGCCCTAACCCGCAACTTTCCCTAACACTAACCCTAAACCTAACACTAACCCTAACCCTAACCCTGACCCTTACCCTTACCCTAACCCTAACCCTTCACCTAACCCTAACCCTAACCCTAACACCTAACCCTAACCCTAACCCTTACCCTTACCCTAACCCTAACCCTATCTCTGACCCTTACCATTACCCAAACCCTAACCCTAAACTTAACCACAACCCTAAACCTAACCCTAACCCTAACCCAAACCCTAGGCCTAACACTTACCCTTAACCTAACACTAACCCTAACCCTAACGCTTACCATTACCCTAACCCTAAACCTAACCCTGACCCTCACACTAACCCTAAACCTAACCGCCAACCATAATCCTCACACTAACACATAACCCCATCACAAACCATAACCTAACCCTTACCCTTTTCCTAACCCTACCCCTAACCCTAAAACTTACGCTTACCTTTACCCCTTCCTAACACTAACACTAACCCTAACCCTTCCCCTAACCCTAACCCTAACCTTAACCCAACCGTAACCCTTACCCTTACCCTTACCCTAACCTTAAACCTAACCCTAACCCTAACCCTTACCTTACACTAACCCTAACCCTAATCTTAACCCTAACACGAACCCTAACCCTAAACCTAACCTCAACCCTAACCCTTATCCTTACCCTAACCCTAACCATAACCCTAACGCTAACCCTAACCCTAACCCAAAACCTAACCCTTACCCTTACGCTAACCCTAACCCTAAACTAACCCTAACCCTAACCCTAATCCTTACCCTAATCCTAACCCTAACCATAACACTTACCCTAACCCTAATCCTTACCCTAAAACTTACCCTAAACCTAACCCTACCCATAACCCTTACCCTAACCCTAATCCTTACCCTAACCCTAACCCTAACCCTAACCCTTCCCCTAACCCTAACCCTAACCCTAACCCTACCCTAACCCTTACCCTTACCCTAACCTTAAACCTAACCCTAACCCTAACTCTAAACCTTACACTAACCCTAACTCTGAACCTAAACCGAACCTTAACCCTATCCCTAACCCTAACCCTAACCTAACCCTATACTTAATGCTAACTCTAACCCTAAAACTAACCCTTACCCTAAACCTAACCCTAACCCTAACCTTTACCCTTCCCCTAACTGTAACGCTCAACCTAACCGTAACCCTAACCCTAAACCTAACGCCTAACCCTAACCCTAACCGAAACCCTTACCTTACCCTAACCCTAACCCTAACCCTAAACCTTACCCTTACCTTTACCCTAACCCTAACCTTAACCCAACCCTAACCCTAAACCTAATCCTTACCCTACCACTAACACTAACCCTAACCCTTACCCTAAACCTAAGCCTATCCCTAACCCTTACCCTTTCCCTAACTCTAACCCTAACCCTAACCCTTACCCTTACCCTAACCCTAAACCTAACCCTAAACCTAACAATAACCTTAACCCTAACCCTAACCTTAAACCTAACCCAAACCATAATCCTAACCCTAACCCGTACCTTTCCCTAACCCTAACCCTAAACCTAACCCAATCCCTAACCCTAACCCTGACCCTTACCCTTACCCTAACCCTAACCCTACACCTAACCCTAACCCTAACCCTAACCCTAACACCTAACCCTAACCCTAACCATAACCCTAACCCTTACCCTTACCCTAACCCTAACCCTAACCCTGACCCTTACCATTACCCTAACCCTAACCCTAACCTTAACCCCAACCCTAAACCTGACCCTAACCCTAACCCTAACAATTAACCTAACCCTAATCCTTACCCTAGCCCTATCCCTAAGCATAACACTTACCCTTACACTAATCCTAACCCTAACCCTAACGCTTACCCTTACCCTAACCCTAACCCTAACCCTAACCCCTACCCTAACGCTAACCGTAACCCTAACCCTAACACATACCTGTACCCTAACACTAACCCTAACCTTAACCGTAACCCTAAACCTAACCTTAACCCTTACCCTAACCCAAACCCTAACAATAACCCTAACCCTATTCCTTACCCTTACCCTAACAATAACCCTAACCTTAACACAAACCTAAACCTAACCCTAACCCTAACCCTTACCCTTAAACTAACCCTAGCGCTAAACCTAACCCTAACCCTAACCCTAAACCTAACCATAACAGTAATCCTAATCCTAACCATTACCCTTACCCTAACCCTAACCCTAAACCTAACCCTTGCCCTTACCCTAACCCTAACTCTAAACCTAACCCTAACCCTAACCCTTACCCTAAAACTAACCCTAAACCTAACCTAACAGTTACCGTTACCCTAACCCTAACCCTAACCCTAAACCTTACCCTTACCCTTACCCTAACCCTAACCCTAAACCTTACCCTTACCCTTACCCTAACACTAACCCTAACCCTAACCCTAAACCTAACCCTAACCCTACCCCTAACCCTTACCCATTCCCTAACCCTAACCCTAAACCTAACCCTTACCCTTACCCTAACCCTAAACCTAACCCTAACCCTAACCCTAACCCTTACTCTTACCCTAACCCTAACAGTAACCTTAAACCAATCCTAACCCTAACCCTAACCCTTACCCTCACACTAACCCTAACCCTAATCCTTACCCTAACCCTAACCCTATCCCTAACCCTTACCGTTTCCCTAACCCTAACCCTAACCCTTACCTTTACCCTAACCCTAAACCTGACCCTAAACCTAACCCTAACCCTAACACTAAGCCTAAGCTTAACCCTAACCCTAAACCTAACCCTTACCCTTACCCTAACCCTAAACCTAACCCTAAACCTAACCCTAACCCTAACCCTAACCCGCAACTTTCCCTAACCCTAACCCTAAACCTAACCCTAACCCTAACCCTAAACCTTACCCTTACCTTTACCCTAACCCAAACCTTAACCCAACCCTAACCCTAAACCTAACCCTTACCCTACCACTAACACTAACCCTAATCCTTACCATAAACCTAAGCCTATCCCTAACCCTTACCCTTTCCCTAACTCTAACCCTAACCCTAACCCTTACACTTACCCTAACCCTAAACCTAAACCTAAACCTAACAATAACCTTAACCCTAACCCTAACCTTAAACCTAACCCAAACCATAACCCTAACCCTAACCCGTACCTTTCCCTAACCCTAACCCTAAACCTAACCCTATCCCTAACCCTAACCCTGACCCTTACCCTTACCCTAACCCTAACCCTACACCTAACCCTAACCCTAACCCTAACACCTAACCCTAACCCTAACCATAACCCTAACCCTTACCCTTACCCTAACCCTAACCCTAACCCTGACCCTTACCATTACACTAACCCTAACCCTAACCTTAACCCCAACCCTAAACCTGACCCTAAACCTAACCCTAACAATTAACCTAACCCGAATCCTTACACTAGCCCTAACCCTAAGCCTAACACTTACCTTACACTAACCCTAACCCTAACCCTAACGCTTACCCTTAGCCTAACCCTAAACCTAACCCTAACCCCTAACCCTAACCCTAATCCTAACCCCTAAACCTAACCCGAACCATAACCATAACCCTTACCCTTATCCTAACCCTACCCCTAACCCTAAAACTTACCCTTACCCTAACCCCAACCCTAACCCGAACCCTAACCCTAACCCTAAACCTAACCGTAACCCTTACCCTTACCCTTAACCTAACCCTAACACTAATCCTAACTCTAAACCTAACCTTAACCGTAACCGTTACCCTTACCCTAACCCTAACCCTAACCCTAACCCTAAACCTAACCCTAACCCTAACCGTAACCGTTAACCTAACCCTACCCCTGGCCCTAACCCTAACCCTAACCCTAACCCTAACACTTACACTAACCCTAATCCTAACCCTAACACTAACCCTAACCCCTAACCCTAACCCTTAACCTAAGCCTAACCCTAACACTAACCCTAACGTTACCCTTACCCTAAACCTAAACCTAACTATAACCTTAACCCAAACCCTAACCCTAACCCTAACACTAACCCTAACCCTTACCCTAAGCCTAACCCTAACTCTAACTTTAAACCTAACGCTAACCCTAACCATAAGCCTAACCCTTACCATTACCCTAACCCTAACCCTAAACCTAACCCTAACCCTAACCCTAACTCTAAACTTAAACCTATCCCTAACCCTAACACTCGCCATTACCCTAACCCTAACCCTAAACCTATCACTACCCCTTACCCTAACCCTCACCCTTACCCTTAACCTAAACCTAACCCTAAACCTAACCCTAACCCTAACCCTAACCCTAACCCCTAACCCTAAACCTAACCCTAATCCTTACCCTTATCCTAACCCTAACAATAACCCTAACACTTACCCTTACCCTAAACCCTACCCTATCCCTAACCCTAACCCTAAACCTTACCCTAACAATAACCCTAACCCTAACCCTAAACCTTACCCTTACCCTAAACCTAACCCTAACCCTAACCATAAAACTTACCCTTACCTTCAACCTAACCCTTAACCTAACCCTTATCCCTACCATAACGCTAACCCTAACCCTAACCCTAACACATACCTGTACCCTAACACTAACCCTAACCTTAACCGTAACCCTAAACCTAACCCTAACCCTTACCCTAACCCAAACCCTAACCCTAACCCTAACCTTATTCCTTACCCTTACACTAACAATAACCCTAACCTTAACACAAACCTAAACCTAACCCTAACCCTAACCCTTACTCTTACCCTAACCCTAGCGCTAAACCTAACCCTAAACCTAACCCTAACCCTAACCATAACCATAACAGTAATCCTAATCCTAACCATTACCCTTACCCTAACCCTAAACCTAAACCTAACCCTAACCCTAACCCTAACCCTAACCTTTACCCTAACCCTTATCCTTACCCGAACCCTAAACCTGACCCTAACCCTAAACCTAACCCTAAACCTAACCCTAACCCTGGCCCTAACCCTAACCATAACCCTAACACTAATCCTAACACTTACCCTAAACCTAACCCTAACCATTGCCCTTATCCTAACCCTAACCCTAAACTTAACCCCAACCCTAAACCTAACCCTAACCGTAACCCTTACCCTAACACTTACCCTAACCGTAACCCTAAACCTAACCCTAACCCTCACGCTAACCCTAACTCTAACCCTAAAACTTACCATAACCCTAACCCTAACCCTAACCCTTAACCTTAGCCTAACCCTAACCCTAACCCTAACCTTAACCCAACCCTAAACCTAACCCTAATCCTAAATCTAACCCTTACCCTTACACTAACCCTAGTCCTAAACCTTACCCTACCCCAACCCTAACCCTTAACCTAACCCTAAACATAATCCTAACCCTAACCCTTACCCTTACCCTAACACTAACCCTAAACCTAACCCTAACCTAACTCTAACCCTAACCTTAACCCTAATGCTTATCCTTACCCTAATCCTAACCCTAAACCTAACCCTAAACCTAAACCTAACCCTTGCCCTTACCCTAACCCTAACTCTAAACCTAACCCTAACCCTTACCCTAACACTAACCCTAACCCTAACCTAACACTTACCGTTACCCTAACCCTAACCCTAACCCTAAACCTTACCTTTACCCTTACCCTAACCCTAACCCTAAACCTTACCCTTACCCTTACCCTAACACTAACGCTAACCCTAACCCTAAACCTAACCCTAACCCTACCCCTAACCCTTACCCGTTCCCTAACCCTAACCCTAAACCTAACCCTTACCCTTACCCTAACCCTAAACCTAACCCTAAACCTAACCCTAACCCTAACCCTAACCCTTACTCTTACACTAACCCTAACCGTAACCTTAAACCAATCCTAACCCTAACCCTAACCCTTACCCTCACACTAACCCTAACCCTAATCCTTACCCTAATCCTAACCCTATCCCTAACCCTTACCGTTTCCCTAACCCTAACCCTAACCTTTACCTTTACCCTAACCCTAAACCTGACCCTAAACCTAACCCTAACCCTAACACTAAGACTAAGCTTAACCCTAACCCTAAACCTAACCCTTACCCTTATCCTAACCCTAAACCTAACCCTAAACCTAACCCTAACCCTAACCCTAACCCGCAACTTTCCCTAACCCTAACCCTAAACCTAACGCGAACCCTAACCCTAACCCTGACCCTTACCCTTACCCTAACCCTAACCCTACACCTAACCCTAACCCTAACCCTAACCCTAACCATAACCATAACACTTACCCTTACCCTAACCCTAAAACTAACTCTGACCCTAACCATTACCCTAACCCTAACCCGAACCTTTACCCCAACCCTAAACCTAACCCTAACCCTAACCCTAACCCTAGGCCTAACACTTACCCTTACCCTAACCCTAAACCTAACCCTGACTCTAACACTAAACCTAAACCTAACCGCCAACCCTAACCCTCACACTAACCCCTAACCCTATCCCTAACCATAGCCATAACCCTTACACTTTTCCTAACCCTACCCCTAACCCTTAAACTTACGCTTATCCTAACCCCTCCCTAACTCTAACCTTAACCCTAACCCTTCCCCTAACCCTAACCCCAACCCTAACCTGACCCTAACCCTTACCCTTACATTAAACTTAAACCTAACCCTAACCCGAAGCCTAACCCTTACCCTTACACTAACCCTAACCCTAATCTTAACCCTAACCCAACAGTAAACCGAACCTTATCCCTAACCCATATCCTTATCCTAACCCTAGCCATAACCCTAACCCTAAGCCTAAACCTAACCCAAAACCTACCCTTACTCTTACGCTAACCCTAACCCTAACCCTTACCATTACCCTAACACTAACCCTAACCCTAACCATAACCCTAACCCTAATGCTAAACCTAACCCTAACCCTAACACTAACCCTTACCCTGTCCCTAACCCTAACCCTAACACTAACCCTAACCATAAACCTAATCCTAACCCTAACCCTAACCGTAACCCTAACCCTTACCCTAATCCTAACCCTAACCATAACCCTTACCCGAACCCTAATCCTTACCCTAATCCTTACCCTAAACCTAACCCTAACCATAACCCTTACCCTAACCCATATCCTTACCATAACCCTAACCCTAACCCTAACCCTAACCCTTTCCCTAACCCTAACCCTAACCCTACCCTAAACCTTACCCTTACCCTAACCTTAAACCTAACCCAAACCCTAACCCGAACCCTTACCCTTACATTAACCCTAACCCTAAACTTAACCCTGACCCGAACCCTAACCCTAACCCTAAACCTAACCTTAATCCTAACCCTTACCGTTACCCTTATGCGAACCCTAACCCGAAACCTAACCGTAACCCTTACCCTAACCCTAACCCTAACCATAACCATAACCCTTAACCTAACCCTAACAATAACCCTAACCCTAACCCTTACCCTAACCCTAACCCTGGCCCTAACCTAACCCTAAACCTAACCCTAACCCTAACACTTACCATAACCCTAACCCTAACCATTGCCCTTATCCTAACCCTTACCCTAAACTTAATCCCAACCCTAACCCTAACCCTAACCCTTACCCTAACACTTACCCTAACCCTAACCCTAACCTTAACCCTTACCCTAACCCTAAATCTAACCCTAAAACTTACCCTAAACCTAACCCGAATCTTAACATTTAACCTTACCCTAACCCTAACCCTAACCCTTACCCTAACCCTAACCCTTACCCTAATCCTAATCCTAACCCTAACCCTAACCCTTACCCTAATCCTAACCCTAACACTAACCCTAATCTCTAACTTTAACCCTTAACCTAACCCTAACCCTAACCCTAACCCTTACCCTTACCCTTACCCTAAACTAACCTAATTCTAACCCTAACCCAAACCCTAACCCTTACCCTAACCCTAACCCTAACACTTACCCTAACCCTAACCCTAACCTTAAACCTAACCCTAACCCTAACCATAATCCTAACACTTACCCTTACCCTAACCCTAACCCTAACCTTAACCCAACCCTAAACCTAACCCAAACCCTAACCCTAACCCTTACCCTTACCCTAACCCTAGCGCTAAACCTAACCCTAACCCTAACACTAACCATAACCCTTACCCTAACCCTAACCCTACCCTAACCCTAAACCTAACCCTAACACTTACCCTAACCCTACCCCTAACCATTACCCTTATCCTAACCCTAACTCATACCCTACCCCTAACCCTAACCCTTACCCTAACACTTACCCTAACCCTAACCCTAACCCTAAACTTACCCTTACCCTAACCCTAACTCTAACCCTTAAACTTACCCTAACCCTAACCCTAACCTTAACACTTAAACTTACCCTAACCCTAACAATAACCCTAACCCTTACCTAACCCTAACCCTAACCCTAACACTTCCCCTAAACCTAACCCTAACCCTTACCCTAATCCTAACCCTAACCCTTACCTTAATCCTAACCCTAACACTAACCCTAACCCCTAACCGAACCCTAACCCTAAACTTAACCCTTACCCTTACCCTAAGGCTAACCCTAACCCTTCCCTGAACCCTAAACCTAACCCTAACCCTAACCCTAACCCGTAACTTTCCCTAACCCTAACCCTAACCCTAACCCTAAACCTAACCCTGACCCTTACCCTTGCCCTAACCCTAACCCTTACCCTACACCTAACCCTAACCCTAACCCTAACCCTAACGCTAAACCTAACCCTAACCTTAACCCTGACCCTTACCCTAACCCTAACCCTAACCATAAAATTAACCCCAGCCCTAACCTAACCCTAACCCTAACTCTTACCCTAACACTTACCCTAACGCTAACCCTAACACTTACCCTTACCCTAACCCTAACTCTAACCCTAAAACTTACCCTTACCCTAACCCTAACCTTAACACTTAACTTTACCCTAACCCTAACCCTAACCCTTACCCTAACCCTAACCCTACCCCTAACACTTACACTAACCCTAACCTTACCCTAACCCTAACCCTTACCCTAATCCTAATCATAACACTAACCCTAACCTCTAACCCTAACCCTTAACCTAACCCTAACCCTAACCCTAACCCTTACCCTTATCTTAACCCTAACCCTAATCCTAACCTTAACCCTAAACCTTATCCTTATCATAAACCTAACCCTAACACTTACCCTAACACTTACCCTTACCTTAAACCTTACCCTATCCCTAACCCAAACCCTAACCCTAACCCTTTCCCTAACCATAACCCTAACCCTAACACTAACCCTAAACCTTCCTCTTACCCTAAACCTAACCCTAACCCTTACCCTAAACCTAACCCAAACCCTAACCCTTACCCTTATCTTAACCCTAAACCTAAACTTAACCCTTACCCCTACCCTAACACTAACCCTAACCCTAACCCTAAACCTAAACCTAACACTAACACATACCCTTACCCTAACTCTAACCCTAACCTTATCCGTAACCCTAAACCTAACCGTAATCCTAACCCTAAACCATACCATAACCCTAACCCTAACCCTAAACTTTACCCTTACCCTTACCCTTACCCTAACCCTAACCCTAATCTTAACCCAACCCTAAACCTAACTCAAACCCTAACCCTAACCCTAACCCTTAACCTTACACTAACACTAGGGCTAAACCTAACACTAACCCTAACCCTAACCGTAACCCTTACCCTAACCCTAACCCTAACCCTAACCCTAACACTTACCCTAAACCTACCCCTAACCATTAAACTTATCCTAAACCTAACCCTAAACTTAACCACAACCCTAAACCTAACCCTAACCCCTACCCTAACACTTACACTAACCCTAACCCTAACACTAACCCTTACCCTAACCCTAAACCTAACTCTAATCCTAACCTTAACCCTAACCCTAACCCTTACCCTAACTCTAACCCTAACCCTTACCCTAAACCTAACCCTAACCCTAACCCTAACCTTAAACCTAACCATAAGCATAACCCCAAACCGAACCCTTACTCTTACCCTAACCCTAACCCTTACCCTAACTCTAACCCTAACCCTTACCCTAAACCTAACCCTAACCCTAACCCTAACCTTAAACCTAACCATAAGCATAACCCCAAACCGAACCCTTACTCTTACCCTAACCCTAACCCTAAGCCTAACCCTAACCCTAACCCTAACCCTAACTCTAACCTTAACCCTAACACTAACCCTAACCCCTGCCCTTACCATAACCCTAACCCTAAACGTATCACTAACCCTATCCCTAACCCTAACCCTTAACCTTTACCTAATTCTAACCCTAACCCTAACCCCTATCCCTAACACTAACCCTAACCCTTACCCTTATCCTAACCGTAACCCTAACCCTGACAATTACCCTTACCCTAACCCTTACCCTAACCCTAAACCTAACCCTAACCCTTACCCTAACCCTAACCCTAACCCTAACCTTAAATCTTACCCTTACCCTAAACCTAACCCTAACCCTAACCCTAAACCTAACCCTAACCCTATCCCTAACCCTTACCCTTACCTTAACCCTAACCCTAACCCTTACCCTTACCCTAACGCTAAACCTAACCCGTACCTTTACCTAACCCTAACCCTAAACCTAACCCTAACCCTAACCCTGACCCTTACCATTACCCTAACCCTAATCCTAACCTTAACCACAAGCCTAAACCTAACCCTAAACCTAACCATCACACTTACCCTAACCCCAATCCTTACCCAAACCCTACCCTAACCCTAAACCTAAGCCTAACACTTACCCTTACCCTAACCCTAAATCTAACCCTAATGCTTACCCTTACCCTAACCCTAAACCTCACCCTAACCCTAACCCTAATCCTAACCGCTAACCCTAAACCTAACCCTAACCCCTAAACCTAACCCTAACCCTAACCATAACCCTTACCCTTTTCCTAACCCTAACCCTAACCCTAACCCTAACCCTAACCTTAAACCTAACTCTAATCCTAATACTATCCTTATCCTTTACCCTTACACTAACCCTAACCCTAACCTTAACCCTAACACGAACCCTAACACTAAGCCTAAAACTAACCTTACCCCTACCCCTTATCCTTACCCTACACCTAACCATAACCCTAACCCTAAGCGTAACCCTAAATCAAGACCTAACCTTTACCCTTACGCTAACCCTAACCCTAAACCTAACCATAACCCTTACCCTAACACTAACACTAATCCTAACTCTAACCCTAACCTTAACCCTAACCCTTACCCTTACCCTAACCGTAACCCTAACCTTAACACTAAACCTAACCCTAACCATAACCCTAACCCTAACCCGGACCTTTCCCTAACCCTAACCCTAAACCGAACCCTAAACCTAACACTAACCCTGACCCTTACCCTTACCCTTACCCTAACCTTAACCCTACACCTAACCCTAACCCTAACCCTAACCCTAAACCTAACCCTAACCCTAACCCTAACCTGAACACTAAACCTAACCCTAACCCTAACCCTTACCCTAACACTTACCCTAACGCTAACCCTAACCCTAACCTTAACACTTACCCTTACCCTAACCCTAACTCTAACCCTAAAACTTATCCTTACCCTAACCGTAACCTTAACACTTAACCTTACCCTAAACCTAACCCTAACCCAAACCCTAACCCTTACTCTTATCTTAACCTTAAACCTAAACCTAACACTTACCCCTACCCTAACCCTAACCCTAACCCTAACACATACCCTTACCCTAAATCTAACCCTAACCTTAACCGTAACCCTAAAACTAACCCTAACCCTAACCCTACCCATACCCTAACCCTAACCCTAACCCTAAACCTTACCCTTACCCTTACCCTTACCCTTACCCTAACCCTAACCCTAGCCTTAACCCAACCCTAAACCTAACCCAAGCCCTAACCCTAACTCTAAACCTTAACCTTACACTAACCCTAGCGCTAAACCTAACACTAACCCTAACCCTAACCCTAACCCTAACACATACTCTTACCCTAACACTAACACTAACCCTAACCCTAACCATTACCTTAACCCTAACCCTAACCCTAACACTTACCCTTACTCTAATCCTAACCCTAAACCTAACTCTAACCCTTAACCTTACCCTAATCCTAACCCTAACCCTAACCCTTACACTTATCCTAACCCTTACCCTAACCCTAACACTTACCCTTATCGTAAAGCCTACCCTAACCCTAACCCTAACCCTAACCCTTACCCTAACCCTAACCCTAACTCTAACCCTTACCCTTACCCTAAACCTAAACCTAACCCTAACCCTAACCCTTTCCCTTATCCTAAACCTAAACCTAACCCTAACTCTAACCCTAAAACTTACCCTTATCCTTACCTTAACCCTAACCTAATCCTAACCCTTCCCTTACCCTAACGCTAACCCTTACCCTTAACTTGACCGTAACCCTACTCCTAACAGTTACCCTTACCCTAACGCTAACCCTAAAGCTAAACTTAACACTAACCCTAACACATACTCTTACCCTAACACTAACCCTAACCCTAACCCTAACCCTTACCCTAACCCTAACCCTAACACTTATCTTTACCCTAACCCTAACCGTAACCTTAACCCTAAACCTAAATGTAACCCTAAACCTGACCCTTACCCTTACCCTCACCCTAAACCTAAACGTAAACGTAACCCTATCCCTAACCCTAACCCTAACCTTAACCTTAAACGCTTATCCTTACCCTAACCCTAACCCTAACCCTAACCCTAACCCTAACCTTAACCCTAACCCTTTCCCTTACGCTAACCCTAACCCTATCCCTAACCCTAAACCTAACACTTACCCTTACTCTAACCCTAACCCTAAACCTAACTCTAACCCTTAACCTTACCCTAAATCTAACCCTAAACCTAACCCTAACCACAACCCTAACCCTTACCCTTAATTAACCCTAACCCTAAACCTAACCCTAACCATAAAGGTAACATTAACCCTAAACCTAACCATTATCCTTACCCTAACCCTAACCCTAAAACTCACCCGAACTCTAACCCTAACCTTAACCCTAACCCCTAACCCTAACCCTAACCCTTACTCTTATCCTAAACCTAACCCTAACCATTACCCTTATACTAACCCTGACCTAAACTTAACCCCAACCCTAAACCTAACCCTAAACCTTAACCTTACACTTACACTAACCCTAACACTTACCCTCACCCTAACCCTAACCATAACCCTAAACCTTACCCTAACCCTAACCCTAACCCTAACCTTTACACTTACCCTTACCCTAACCCTAACGCTTACCCTAACCCTAACCCTAATCCTAACCCTAACACTTACCCTAACCCTAACCCTAAACCTTACCCTAACCCTAACCCTACCCTAACCCTTACCCTAATCCTAACCCTAACCCTAACCCCTAACCCTAACCCTTAACATAACCCTGACCCTAACCCTAACCCTAACACTTACCCTTACCCTAACCCTAAACCTAACTCTAACCCTAACCCTAAACCTAACCCTTACCCTAACCCTAACCCTAACCCTAACCATTAACCATACCTGTACCCTAACACTAACCCTAACCTTAACCCTAACCCTAACCCATACCCTTACCCTAACACTAACTCTGAACCTAAACTGAACCCTAACCCTATCCCTAACCCTAACTCTTATCCTCACCCTAACCCTAACCCTAAACCTAACCCTAACCCTACCCCTAACCCTTACCCTTTCTCTAACCCTAACCTTAAACCTAACCCTTACCCTTACCCTAACCCTAAACCTAACCCTAAACCTAACCCTACCCCTAACCTTTACCCTAACCTTAACCCAACCCTAACCCTAACCCTAACCCTTACGCGTACCCTAACCCTAACCCTAACTTTAACCCAACCCTTACCCTAACCCTAAACATTACCCTAACACTAACCCTAACCCTAATCCTTACCCTAACCCTAACCCTACCCCTAACGCTTACCGTTTCCCTAACCCTAAAACTAACACTAACCCATACCCTTACCCTAACACAAAACCTAACCCTAACCTTAACCCTAAACTTAAACCTAACCCAAACCCTAACCCTAACCCTAAGCCGTACCTTTCCCTAAACCTAACCCTAACCCTAACCCTAACCCTAACCCTAACCCTACTAATAACCCTAGCACTAACCCTAAAACTAACACCTAACCGTAACCCTAACCATAAACCTTACCCTTACCTAACTCTAATCCTAACGCTGACCCTTACGATTACCCTAACCCTAACCCTAAACTTATCCCCGTCCCTAAACCTAACCCTAACCCTAACCCTAACCCTAAGCCTAAGCCTAAAACTTACCCTTACCCTAACCCTAACCCGAAACCTAACGCTTACCCTTACTCTAAACCTAAACCAAACCCTAACCCTAACCCTAACCCTAATCCTAACCTCTAAACCTAACCCTAACCATTCCCCTAACCCTAACCGTAACCCTAACCCTAAACCTGCCCCTAACCCAAACCCTAACCTTAACCCTAACCCTTACCCTTCCACTAAAACTAACCCTAACCTTAACCCTAACCCGAACCCTAACCCTAACCATAACGATAAACCTAAACCTAAACCTAACACTAAACCTAACACTAACCCTAACCCTAACCCTGGCCCTAACCCTAACCCTGGCCCTAACCCTAACCCTAACCCTAACCCTAAACCTAACACTTAACATAACCCTAACACTAACAATAACACTTACCCTAACCCTAACCCTAACCCTAACCCTTACCCTAACCCTAACCCTAACCCTTACCCTAACCCTATCCTAACACTAACCCTAACCCCTAACCCTAACCCTTAACCTAACCCTAACCCTAACCCTAACCCTAACCCTTACCCTTACCCTAACCCTAAACCTAACTCTAACCCTAACCCTAACCCTAACCCTAACCTTAAACCTAACCCTACCCTAACCATAACCCTAACCCTTACCCTTCCCCTAACCCTAACCCTAACCCTAACCCTAATCCTAACCCTAATCCTTACCCTTAACCTAACCCTAACACTAACCCTAACCCTTACCCTAACCCTAACCCTAACCCTACCCTAAACCTTACCCTTACCCTAAACCTAACCCTAACCGTTACTCTAAACCAAACCCTAACCCTAACCCTAACCCTTACCCTTATCTTAACCCTAACCCTAAACCTAACCCTTCCCCTACCCTAACGCTAACCCTAACCCTAACCCTAACCCTAACCCAAACCCTAACACATACTCTTACCCTAACCCTAACCCTAACGCATAACTTAACCCTAACCCTAATCCTAACCCTTACCCTTACTCTAACCCTAAACCTAACCTTAACCCAACCCTTTACCTAAGCCTAAACCTAACCCTAACCCTAACCCTAACCCTTACCCTTACACTAACCCTAACCCTAACCCTAACCTTAACCCTAACCCGAACCCTAACCCTAACCCTAAACCTAACCTCAACCCTAACCCTTATCCTTACCCTAACCATAACCATAACCCATACCCTAACCCTAACCCTAATCCTAACCCTTACTCTTAATCTAACCCTAACCCTACACTTAACCCAACCCTTAACCTAACCCTAACCCTAACCCTAAGCCTAAACCTTACCCTTACCCTAACCCTAGCGCTAAACCTAACGCTAACCCTAACCCCTAACCCTAACCGTAACCCTAATCCTAACCCTAACAATAAACTTAATGCTAACTCTAACCCTAACCCTAACCCTTACTCTAAACCTAACCCTAACCCTAACCCTAACACTTACCCTTACACTAACCGTAACCCTAACCTTAACCATAACCTGAACCCTAATCCTAACCCTAAACCTAACCTCAACCCTAACCCTTATCCTTACCCTAACCCTAACCATAACCATAACCCTAAGCCTAACCCTAACCCTAACCCTAAACCTAACCCTTACCCGTACGCTAACCCTAAGCCCAAAACCTAACCGTAACCCATACCCTTACCCTAACCCTAATACTAATCCTAACTCTAACCCTAATCTTAATCCTAACCCTTACCCTTACCCTAACCCTACCCCTAACCCTCACCCTAAACCTAACACGAACCCTAACCCTAACCCTTACCCTAACCCTAACCCTGGCCCTGACCCTAACCATAACCGTAACCCTATCCCTATCCCTAACCCTAACACTTACCCTAACCCTACCCCTAACCATTACCCTTATCATAACCCTAACCCCAAACTTAACCCCAACACTAAACCTAACCCTAACCCTAACACTTACCCTAACACTTAAACTAACCCTAACCCTAACCCTAACCCTAACACTTACCCTTACCCTAACCCTAATTCTAACCCTAAAACTTACCCTAACCCTAACCCTAACCTCAACACTTAACACTTAACCTTACCCTAACCCTAACCCTAACACTTACCCTAACCCTAGCGCTAAACCTAACCCTAACCCTAACCCTAGCACTAAACCTTACCCTAACCACAACCGTAATCCTAACCCTAACCCTTACCTTACCCTAACCCTAACCCTAAACCTAACCCTAACCCTAACTCTAACACTAATGTTAACCCTAAACCTTATTCTTAACCTAACCCTAACCCTAACCCTAAACCTAACCCTAAACCTAAACCAAACCCTTACCCTTCCTCTAACCCTAACCCTAACCCTAACCCTTACCCTAAACCTAAACCTAATCCTAACCCTAACCCTTACACCTACCCTAACCCTAACCCTAACCTTAACCCTAACCCTAACCCTTACCCTTACCCTAACCCTAACTCTGAAAGTAAACCGAACTCTAACACTATCCCTAAACCTAAATATTATCCTTACCCTAACCTTAACCCTACACCTAATGCTAACCCTAACCCCTAACCCTAACTCTAACCCTACTCCTAACCCTAACCCTAATACTCATCCTAAACCTTACCCTTACCCTAACCCTAACCCTAACCCTTATCCTTACCCTTACCCTAAACCTAACCCTAAACCTAACCCTAACCCTTACCCTTATCCTAACACTAACTCTAATCTTAACCCAAACACTAACCCTAACGCTAACCCTTACACTTTCCCTAACCTTAACACTAACTCTAACACTTAACCTTACCCGAAACCTAACCCTAACCTTAAACCTAACCCTAACCATAACCCTAAACCCTAACACTAACTCTAACCCTAACACTTACCCTTACCCTAACCCTAACCCTAAGCCTTACCCTTACCCTAACCCTAACCCTAAACCTAACCCTATCCCTAACCCTAACCCTAACCCTAACCCTAACACTAACACTTACCCTAACCCTAACCCTAACCCTTACCCTTACCCGAAACTAAACCTAACCTTAACCCCAACCCTAAACCTAACCCTAACCCTAACCCTTACCCTAACACTAACCCTAACCCTAACCCTAACCCTAACACTTACCCTTACCCTAACCCTAACCCTAACCCTAAACCTAACCCTAACCGTAACACTTACCCTTACCCTAACCCCAACCCTAATCCTAACCCTAACCCTAACCCTTACACTTATCCTAACCCTTACCCTAACCCTAACACTTACCCTTATCGTAAAGCCTACCCTAACCCTAACCCTAACCCTAACCCTTACCCTAACCCTAACCCTAACCCTAACCCTAAACCTAACCCTAATCCTAACCCTTTCCCTTATCCTAAACCTACACCTAACACTAACCCTAACCCTAAAACTTACCCTTATCCTTACCTTAACCCTAACCTAACCCTAACCCTTCCCTTACCCTAACGCTAACCCTTACCCTTAACTTAACCGTAACCCTAACCCTAACAGTTACCCTTACCCTAACGCTAACCCTAACCCTAAACTTAACACTAACCCTAACACATACTCTTACCCTAACACTAACCCTAACCCTAACCCTAACCCTTACCCTAACCCTAACCCTAACCCTAACCCTAACACTTACCTTTACCCTAACCCTAACCCTAACCTTAACCCTAAACCTAAATGTAACCCTAAACCTGACCTTTACCCTTACCCTCACCCTAAACCTAAACGTAAACGTAACCCTATCCCTAACCCTAACCCTAACCTTAACCTTAAACGCTTATCCTTACCCTAACCCTAACCCTAAACCTAACCCTAACCCTACTCCTAACCCTAACCCTAACCCTAACCTAACCCTAACCTTAATGCTAACTCTAACCCTCACCCTAACCCTTACACTAAACCTAATCCTAACCCTAACCCTAGCCCTAGCCCTTACCCTTACACTAACCGTAACCCTAAACCTAAACCTAACCCTAACCCTAACCGTAACACCTAACCCTAACCCTAACCCTAACCCTAACCTTACCCTTACCCTATCCCTAACCCAGAACTTAATCCCAACCTTAAACCTAAACCTAACCCTAACCCTAACCCTAACCCTAAACATTACCCTTACCCTAACCCTAAACCTAACCCTAACCCTAAACCTAACCCATAACCCTAACCCTAACCCTAACCTCTAACCCTAACCCTAACCATAACCCTAACCCTTAACCTTATCCTAACCCTACACCTAACCCTAAAACTTACCCTTACCCTAACCTCAATCCTAACCCTAACCCTAACCCTAAACCTCACCCTAACCCTAACCCTAACCCTAACCCTCAACCTAATGCTAACTCTAACCCCTAACCTTAACCCTAACCCTAATCCTAACCCTAACAATAACCCTAACGCTAAACTAACCCTAAACTTAATGCTAACTCTAACCCTAACCCTAACCCTTACCCTAAACCTAACCCTAACCCTAACCCTAACCCTAAGCCTTACACTTACCATAACCCTAACCCTAGCCCTAACCCTAATCCTTACCCTAACCCTAACCCCAACTCTTACCCTTACCCTAACCCTAACCCTAACCTTAACCCCAACCCTAACCTAACCATAACCTTAATCCTAACCCTAACCCTTACCCTTGCCCTAACCCTAAACCTAAAACTAACCCTAACCCTAACCTAACCCTAACCCTTACCCTAACCCTAACCCTAATACTCATCCTAACCCTTACCCTTACCATAACCCTAACCCTAACCCTTATCCTTACCCTTACCCTAAACCTAACCCTAAACCTAACCCTAACCCTTACCCTTATCCTAACACTAACTCTAACCTTAACCCAAACCCTAACCCTAACGCTAACCCTTACACTTTCCCTAACCTTAACACTAACTCTAACACTTAACCTTACCATAAACCTAACCCTAACCTTAAACCTAACGTTAAACATAACCCTAAACCCTAACACTAACTCTAACCCTAACACTTACCCTTACCCTAACCCTAACCCTAAGCCTTACCCTTACCCTAACCCTAACCCTAAACCTAACCCTATCCCTAACCCTAACCCTAACCCTAACCCTAACACTAACACTTACCCTAACCCTAACCCTAACCCTTACCCTTACCCGAAACTAAACCTAACCTTAACCCCAACCCTAAACCTAACCCTAACCCTAACCATACCCTAACACTAACCCTAACCCTAACCCTAACCCTAACACTTACCCTTACCCTAACCCTAACCCTAACACTAAACCTAACCCTAACCGTAACACTTACCCTTACTCTAACCCCAACCCTTATCCTAACCCTAACCCTAACCCTTACACTTATCCTAACCCTTACCCTAACCCTAACACTTACCCTTATCGTAAAGCCTACCCTAACCCTAACCCTAACCCTAACCCTTACCCTAACCCTAACCCTAACCCTAACCCTAAACCTAACACGAACCCTAACCCTAACCCTTACCCTAACCCTAACCCTGGCCCTGACCCTAACCCTAACCCTAACCCTATCCCTATCCCTAACCCTAACACTTACCCTAACCCTACCCCTAACCATTACCCTTATCATAACCCTAACCCCAAACTTAACCCCAACACTAAACCTAACCCTAACCCTAACACTTACCCTAACACTTAAACTAACCCTAACCCTAACCCTAACCCTAACACTTACCCTTACCCTAACCCTAATTCTAACCCTAAAACTTACCCTAACCCTAACCCTAACCTCAACACTTAACACTTAACCTTACCCTAACCCTAACCCTAACACTTACCCTAACCCTAGCGCTAAACCTAACCCTAACCCTAACCCTAGCACTAAACCTTACCCTAACCACAACCGTAATCCTAACCCTAACCCTTACCTTACCCTAACCCTAACCCTAAACCTAACCCTAACCCTAACTCTAACACTAATGTTAACCCTAAACCTTATTCTTAACCTAACCCTAACCCTAACCCTAAACCTAACCCTAAACCTAAACCAAACCCTTACCCTTCCCCTAACCCTAACCCTAACCCTAACCCTTACACTAAACCTAAACCTAATCCTAACCCTAACCCTTACACCTACCCTAACCCTAACCCTAACCTTAACCCTAACCCTAACCCTTACCCTTACCCTAACCCTAACTGTGAAACTAAACCGAACTCTAACACTATCCCTAAACCTAAATATTATCCTTACCCTAACCTTAACCCTACACCTAATGCTAACCCTAACCCCTAACCCTAACTCTAACCCTACTCCTAACCCTAACCCTAACCCTAACCCTAACCCTAACCTAACCCTAACCTTAATGCTAACTCTAACCCTCACCCTAACCCTTACACTAAACCAAATCCTAACCCTAACCCTAGCCCTAGCCCTTACCCTTACACTAACCGTAACCCTAAACCTAAACCTAACCCTAACCCTAACCGTAACACCTAACCCTAACCCTAACCCTAACCCTAACCTTACCCTTACCCTATCCCTCACCCAGAACTTAACCCCAACCTTAAACCTAAACCTAACCCTAACCCTAACCCTAACCCTAAACATTACCCTTACCCTAACCCTAAACCTAACCCTAACCCTAAACCTAACCCATAACCCTAACCCTAACCCTAAACTCTAAC
The DNA here is from genome assembly GCA_024803745.1 of Megascapheus bottae. Lineage (NCBI taxonomy): Eukaryota > Metazoa > Chordata > Mammalia > Rodentia > Geomyidae > Megascapheus > Megascapheus bottae. Next base: position 1,193,091 of record JANJXV010000259.1, read on the forward strand.
CCTAACCCTAACCATAACCCTAACCCTTAACCTTATCCTAACCCTACACCTAACCCTAAAACTTACCCTTACCCTAACCTCAATCCTAACCCTAACCCTAACCCTAAACCTCACCCTAACCCTAACCCTAACCCTAACCCTCAACCTAATGCTAACTCTAACCCCTAACCCTAACCCTAACCCTTATCCTAACCCTAACAATAACCCTAACCCTAACCTAACCCTAAACTTAATGCTAATTCTAACCCTAACCCTAACCCTTACCCTAAACCTAACCCTAACCCTAACCCTAACCCTAAGCCTTACAGTTACCATAACCCTAACCCTAGCCCTAACCCTAATCCTTACCCTAACCCTAACCCCAACCCTTACCCTTACCCTAACCCTAACCCTAACCTTAACCCCAACCCTAACCTAACCATAACCCTAATCCTAACCCTAACCCTTACCCTTGCCCTAACCCTAAACCTAAAACTAACCCTAACCCTAACCTAACCCTAACCCTTACCCTAACCCTAACCCTAATACTCATCCTAACCCTTACCCTTACCCTAACCCTAACCCTTACCCTTATCCTTACCCTTACCCTAAACCTAACCCTAAACCTAACCCTAACCCTTACCCTTATCCTAACACTAACTCTAACCTTAACCCAAACCCTAACCCTAACGCTAACCCTTACACTTTCCCTAACCTTAACACTAACTCTAACACTTAACCTTACCATAAACCTAACCCTAACCTTAAACCTAACGTTAACCATAACCCTAAACCCTAAGACTAACTCTAACCCTAACACTTACCCTTACCCTAACCCTAACCCTAAGCCTTACCCTTACCCTAACCCTAACCCTAAACCTAACCCTATCCCTAACCCTAACCCTAACCCTAACCCTAACACTAACACTTACCCTAACCCTAACCCTTACCCTTACCCGAAACTAAACCTAACCTTAACCCCAACCCTAAACCTAACCCTAACCCTAACCCTTACCCTAACACTAACCCTAACCCTAACACTTACCCTTACCCTAACCCTAACCCTAAACCTAAACCTAACCCTAACCGTAACACTTACCCTTACCCTAACCCCAACCCTAATCCTAACCCTAACCCTAACCCTTACACTTATCCTAACCCTTACCCTAACCCTAACACTTACCCTTATCGTAAAGCCTACCCTAACCCTAACCCTAACCCTAACCCTTACCCTAACTCTAACCCTAACCCTAACCCTTACCCTTACCCTAAACCTAAACCTAACCCTAACCCTTTCCCTTATCCTAAACCTAAACCTAACCCTAACCCTAACCCTAACCCTAAAACTTACCCTTATCCTTACCTTAACCCTAACCTAACCCTAACCCTTCCCTTACCCTAACGCTAACCCTTACCCTTAACATAACCGTAACCCTAACCCTAACCGTTACCCTTACCCTAACGCTAACCCTAACCCTAAACTTAACACTAACCCTAACACATACTCTTACCCTAACACTAACCCTAACCCTAACCCTAACCCTTACCCTAACCCTAACCCTAACACTTACCTTTACCCTAACCCTAACCCTAACCTTAACCCTAAACCTAAATGTAACCCTAAACCTGACCTTTACCCTTACCCTCACCCTAAACCTAAACGTAAACGTAACCCTATCCCTAACCCTAACCCTAACCTTAACCTTAAACGCTTATCCTTACCCTAACCCTAACCCTAAACCTAACCCTAACCCTACCCCTAACCCTAACCCTAACCCTAACCTAACCCTAACCTTAATGCTAACTCTAACCCTCACCCTTAACCTTACACTAAACCTAATCCTAACCCTAACCCTAGCCCTAGCCCTTACCCTTACACTAACCGTAACCCTAAACCTAAACCTAACCCTAACCCTAACCGTAACACCTAACCCTAACCCTAACCCTAACCCTAACCTTACCCTTACCCTATCCCTAACCCAGAACTTAATCCCAAAATTAAACCTAAACCTAACTCTAACCCTAACTCTAACCCTAAACATTACCCTTACCCTAACCCTAAACCTAACCCTAACCCTAAACCTAACCCATAACCCTAACCCTAACCCTAACCTCTAACCCTAACCCTAACCAAAACCCTAACCCTTAACCTTATCCTAACCCTACACCTAACCCTAAAACTTACCCTTACCCTAACCTCAATCCTAACCCTAACCCTAACCCTAAACCTCACCCTAACCCTAACCCTAACCCTAACCCTCAACCTAATGCTAACTCTAACCCCTAACCCTAACCCTAACCTTAATCCTAACCCTAACAATAACCCTAACCCTAACCTAACCCTAAACTTAATGCTAACTCTAACCCTAACCCTAACCCTTACCCTAAACCTAACCCTAACCCTAACCCTAACCCTAAGCCTTACACTTACCATAACCCTAACCCTAGCCCTAACCCTAATCCTTACCCTAACCCTAACCCCAACCCTTACCCTTACCCTAACCCTAACCCTAACCTTAACCCCAACCCTAACCTAACCATAACCCTAATCCTAACCCTAACCCTTACCCTTGCCCTAACCCTAAACCTAAAACTAACCCTAACCCTAACCTAACCCTAACCCTTACCCTAACCCTAACCCTAATATTCATCCTAACCCTTACCCTTACCCTAACCCTAACCCTAACCCTTATCCTTACCCTTACCCTAAACCTAACCCTAAACCTAACCCTAACCCTTACCCTTATCCTAACACTAACTCTAACCTTAACCCAAACCCTAACCCTAACGCTAACCCTTACACTTTCCCTAAACTTAACACTAACTCTAACACTTAACCTTACCATAAACCTAACCCTAACCTTAAACCTAACGTTAAACATAACCCTAAACCCTAACACTAACTCTAACCCTAACACTTACCCTTACCCTAACCATAACCCTAACCCTTACCCTTACCCTAACCCTAACCCTAATCCTAACACTATCCCTAACCCTAACTCTAACCCTAACCCTAACACTAACACTTACCCTAACCCTAACCCTAACCCTTACCCTTACCCGAAACTAAACCTAACCTTAACCCCAACCCTAAACCTAACCCTAACCCTAACCATACCCTAACACTAACCCTAACCCTAACCCTAACCCTAACACTTACCCTTACCCTAACCCTAACCCTAACCCTAAACCTAACCCTAACCGTAACACTTACCCTTACCCTAACCCCAACCCTAATCCTAACCCTAACCCTAACCCTTACACTTATCCTAACCCTTACCCTAACCCTAACACTTACCCTTATCGTAAAGCCTAACCTAACCCTAACCCTAACCCTAACCCTTACCCTAACCCTAACCCTAAATCTAACCCAAAACCTAACACGAACCCTAACCCTAACCCTTACCCTAACCCTAACCCTGGCCCTGACCCTAACCCTAACCCTAACCCTATCCCTATCCCTAACTCTAACACTTACCCTAACCCTACCCCTAACCATTACCCTTATCATAACCCTAACCCCAAACTTAACCCCAACACTAAACCTAACCCTAACCCTAACACTTACCCTAACACTTAAACTAACCCTAACCCTAACCCTAACCCTAACACTTACCCTTACCCTAACCCTAATTCTAACCCTAAAACTTACCCTAACCCTAACCCTAACCTCAACACTTAACACTTAACCTTACCCTAACCCTAACCCTAACACTTACCCTAACCCTAACACTAACCCTAGCACTAAAACTTACCCTAACCACAACCCTAATCCTAACCCTAACCCTTACCTTACCCTAGCCCTAACCCTAAACCTAACCCTAACCCTAACTCTAACACTAATGTTAACCCTAAACCTTATTCTTAACCTAACCCTATCCCTAACCCTAAACCTAACCCTAAACCTAAACCAAACCCTTACCCTTCCCCTAACCCTAACCCTAACCCTTACACTAAACCTAAACCTAATCCTAACCCTAACCCTTACACCTACCCTAACCCTAACCCTAACCTTAACCCTAACCCTAACCCTTACCCTTACCCTAACCCTAACTGTGAAACTAAACCGAACTCTAACACTATCCCTAAACCTAAATATTATCCTTACCCTAACCTTAACCCTACACCTAATGCTAACCCTAACCCCTAACCCTAACTCTAACCCTACTCCTAACCCTAACCCTAACCCTAACCCTAACCCTAACCAAACCCTAAGCTTAATGCTAACTCTAACCCTCACCCTAACCCTTACACTAAACCTAATCCTAACCCTAACCCTAGCCCTAGCCCTTACCCTTACACTAACCGTAACCCTAAACCTAAACCTAACCCTAACCCTAACCGTAACACCTAACCCTAACCCTAACCCTAACCCTAACCTTACCCTTACGCTATCCCTAACCCAGAACTTAACCCCAAACTTAAACCTAAACCTAACCCTAACCCTAACCCTAACCCTAAACATTACCCTTACACTAACCCTAAACCTAACCCTAACCCTAAACCTAACCCATAACCCTAACCCTAACCCTAAATTCTAACCCTAACCCTAACCATAACCCTAACCCTTAACCTTATCCTAACCCTACACCTAACCCTAAAACTTACCCTTACACTAACCTCAATCCTAACCCTAACCCTAACCCTAAACCTCACCCTAACCCTAACCCTAACCCTAACCATCAACCTAATGCTAACTCTAACCCCTAACCCTAACCCTAACCCTAATCCTAACCCTAACAATAACCCTAACCCTAACCTAACCCTAAACTTAATGCTAACTCTAACCCTAACCCTAAACCTAACCCTAACCCTAACCCTAACCCTAAGCCTTACACTTACCATAACCCTAACCCTAGCCCTAACCCTAATCCTTACCCTAACCCTAACCCCAACCCTTACCCTTACCCTAACCCTAACCCTAACCTTAACCCCAACCCTAACCTAACCATAACCCTAATCCTAACCCTAACCCTTACCCTTGCCCTAACCCTAAACCTAAAACTAACCCTAACCCTAACCTAACCCTAACCCTTACCCTAACCCTAACCCTAATACTCATCCTAACCCTTACCCTTACCCTAACCCTAACCCTAACCCTTATCCTTACCCTTACCCTAAACCTAACCCTAAACCTAACCCTAACCCTTACCCTTATCCTAACACTAACTCTAACCTTAACCCAAACCCTAACCCTAACGCTAACCCTTACACTTTCCCTAACCTTAACACTAACTCTAACACTTAACCTTACCATAAACCTAACCCTAACCTTAAACCTAACGTTAACCATAACCCTAAACCCTAACACTAACTCTAACCCTAACACTTACCCTTACCCTAAACCTAACCCTAAGCCTTACCCTTACCCTAACCCTAACCCTAAACCTAACCCTATCCCTAACCCTAACCCTAACCCTAACCCTAACACTAACACTTACCCTAACCCTAACCCTTACCCTTACCCGAAACTAAACCTAACCTTAACCCCAACCCTAAACCTAACCCTAACCCTAACCCTTACCCTAACACTAACCCTAACCCTAACACTTACCCTTACCCTAACCCTAACCCTAACCCTAAACCTAACCCTAACCGTAACACTTACCCTTACCCTAACCCCAACCCTAATCCTAACCCTAACCCTAACCCTTACACTTATCCTAACCCTTACCCTAACCCTAACACTTACCCTTATCGTAAAGCCTACCCTAACCCTAACCCTAACCCTAACCCTTACCCTAACCCTAACCCTAACCCTAACCCTTACCCTTACCCTAAACCTAAACCTAACCCTAACCCTAACCCTTTCCCTTATCCTAAACCTAAACCTAACCCTAACCCTAACCCTAAAACTTACCCTTATCCTTACCTTAACCCTAACCTAACCCTAACCCTTCCCTTACCCTAACGCTAACCCTTACCCTTAACTTAACCGTAACCCTAACCCTAACAGTTACCCTTACCCTAACGCTAACCCTAACCCTAAACTTAACACTAACCCTAACACATACTCTTACCCTAACACTAACCCTAACCCTAACCCTAGCCCTTACCCTAACCCTAACCCTAACCCTAACACTTACCTTTACCCTAACCCTAACCCTAACCTTAACCCTAAACCTAAATGTAACCCTAAACCTGACCTTTACCCTTACCCTCACCCTAAACCTAAACGTAAACGTAACCCTATCCCTAACCCTAACCCTAACCTTAACCTTAAACGCTTATCCTTACCCTAACCCTAACCCTAAACCTAACCCTAACCCCAACCTTAACCCTAACCCTTTCCCTTACGCTAACCCTCACCCTATCCCTAACCCTAAACCTAACACTTACCCTTACTCTAACCCTAACCCTAAACCTAACTGTAACCCTTAACCTTACCCTGACACTAACCCTAAACCTAACCCTAACCCTAACCCTAACCCTAACCCTAACCCTAACACTTACCCTTACCCTAACCCTAACCCTAACCCTAAACCTAACCCTAACCGTACCACTTTCCCTTACCCTAACCCCAACACTAATCCTAACCCTAACCCTAACCCTTACACTTATTCTAACCCTTACCCTAACCCTAACACTTACCCTTATCGTAAAGCCTACCCTAACCCTAACCCTAACCCTAACCCTTACCCTAACCCTAACCCTAACCCTTACCCTTACCCTAAACCAAAACCTAACCCTAACCCAAACCCTTTCCCTTATTCTAAACCTAAACCTAACCCTAACCCTAACCCTAAAACTTACCCTTATCCTTACCTTAACCCTAACTAACCCTAACCCTTCCCTTACCCTAACGCTAAACCTTACCCTTAACTTAACCGTAACCCTATCCCTAACAGTTACCCTTACCCTAACCCTAACCCTAACTCTAAACTTAACCCTAACCCTAACCCTAACCCTTGCCCTTACCCTAACCCTAACCCTAAACCTATCACTAACCCTAACCCTAACCTTTACCCTTACCCTTACCCTAATGCTATCCCTAACCCTAACCCTAACCCTAATACATACCCTTACCCTAAACCTAACCCTAACCTTAACCATAACCCTAAACCTAACCCTAAACCTAACCCTAACCCTAACCCATACCCTAAACCTAACCCTAATCCTAACCCTTACCCTTACCCTAACCCTAAACCTAACCTTAACCCAAACTTTACCCTAAACCTTACCCGTACCCTAACACATACCCTTACCCTAACCCTAACCCTAACCCTTACCCTAACCCTAACCCTAATCCTAACCCGAACCCTAACCCTAACCCTAACCTAACCCTAACCTTAATGCTAATTCTAACCCTCACCCAAACCCTTACCCTAAACCTAAACCTAAACCTAACCCTAGCCCTAACCCTTACCCTTACACTAACCGTAACCCTAAACCTAACCCTAACCCTAACCCTAACCGTAAAACCTAACCCTAACCCTAACTCTTACCCTTACACTAACCCTAACCCTCCCCCTAGTCCTTACCCTTACTCTATCCCTAACCCTAACCATGACCTTAACCTAACCCTAACCCTAAACTCTAACCCTAACCCTAACCCTAACCCTAACCCTAACCCATAACCCTAACCCTAAACCTAACCCTAAACTCTAACCCTAACCCTAGCCATAACCCTAAACCTTACCCTTATCCTTACCCTACACCTAACCCTAAAATTTACCCTTACCTAACCCCAATCCTAACCCTAACCCTAACCCTAAACCTCACCCTAACCCTAACCCTAACCCTAACCCTAACCCTAACCCTAAACCTAATGCTAACCCTAACCCCTAACCCTAATCCTAACCCTAACAATAACGCTAACACTAACCTAACCCTAAACTTAATGCTAACTCTAACCCTAACCCTAACCCATACCCTAAACCTAACCTTAACCCTAACCCTAACCCTAAGCCTTACACTTACCCTAACCCTAACCCTAACCCTAACCCTAACCCAGTCCTTACCCTAACCCTAACCCCAACACTTACCCTTACCCTTACCCTAACCCTAACCCTAACCTTTACCCCAACCCTAACCTAACCATAACCCTAACCCTAACCCTTACCCTTGCCCTAACCCTAACCCTAAAACTAACCCTAATCCTAACCTAACCCTAACCCTTACCCTAACCCTAACCCTAAAACTCACCCTAACCCTTACCCTTACCCTAACCCTAACCCTAACCCTTATCCTTACCCTTACCCTAACCCTAACCTTAAACCTAACCCTAACTCTTACCCTTATCCTAACACTAACTCTAACCTTAACCCAAACCCTAACCCTAACGCTAACCCTTACACTTTCCCTAACGTTAACACTAACTCTAACACTTAAACTTACCCTAAACTTAACCCTAACCCTAAACCTAACCCTAACCATAACCCTAAACGTTAACACTAACCCCTAACCCTAACCGTAACACTAACACTTACCCTAACCCTAACCCTAACCCTTACCCTTACCCGAAACTAAACCTAACCTTAACCCCAACCCTAAACCTAACCCTAACCCTAACCATTACCCTAACACTAACCCTAACCCTAGCCCTAACCCTAACACTTATCCTTACTCTAACCCTAACCCTAACCTAACCCTTACCCTAACCCTAACCCTAAATCTAACCCTAACACTTACCATTACCCTAACCCTAACCCTAACCCTAACCCTAAACCTTACCCTAACCCTAACCCTAACCCTAACCCTAACACTTACCCTTACCCTAACCCCAACCCTAATCCTAACCCTAACCCTAACCCTTGCACTTATCCTAACCCTAAACCTAAGCCTAACACTTACCCTTATCGTAAAGCCTACCCTAACCGTAACCCTAACCCTAACCCTTACCCTAACACTAACCCTAACCGTAACCATTACCCTTACCCTAAACCTAAACCTAAACCTAACCCTAACCCTTTCCCTTACCCCAAACCTAAACCTAAGCCTAACCCTAACCCTAAAACTTACCCTTATCCTTACCTTAACCCTAACCCTAACCCGAACCCTTCCCTTACCCTAACGCTAACCCTTAACCTTTCCTTAACCGTAACCCTAACCCTAACAGTTACCCTCACCCTAACGCTAACCTAACCCTAACCTTAACCCTAACCCTAACACATACCCTTACCCTAACACTAACCCTAACCCTAACCGTAACCCTAAACCTAAACCTAACCCTAACCCTAACCCTAACCGTTAAACTAACCCTATCCCTAACCCTAAACTTTACCCTTACCCTAAACCTAACCCTAACCCTAACACTAACCCTAACGCTTACCCTAACCCTAACCCTAACCCTTATCCTAACCCTAACCCTAACCCTAACCTTAAACGTTAACCTAACCCTAACAATAACCCTAACCTCTAACCCTAACCCTTACCCTAACCCAAGCCTAACCCTAACCCTAACCCCTAACCCTAACCCTAACACTAACCCCTATCCCTAACCATAACCCTAACACTTACCCTTATCCTAACCCTAACCCTAACTCTAACACTTACCCTTACCCTAACACCTAACCCTAACCCTAACCCTAACCCTAACCTTAACACTAACCCTAACCCTTACCAGAACCGTAACCCGAACCCTAACCTTAACCGTAACCCTAGCCCTAATCCTTACCCTTACCCTAAAACTAACCCTAACCCTAACCCTAACCCTAACCCTAAGCGTAACAATTGCCCTTACCCTAACCCTAACCCTAAACCTAACACTAACCCTAACCCTAACCCTAACCCTTATCCTTACCCAACCCCAACCCTAAACCTAACCCTAACCCTAACACCTAACCCTAACCCTAACCCTTACCCTTATTCTAAACCTAACCCTAACACTTACCTTACCCTAACCCCTACCCTAACCCTAACCCTAACCCTAACACTTACCTTTACCCTAACCCTAACCCTAACCTAAACCCCAACCCCAAACCTAACCCTAACACTAACCCTAACTATTACCCTTACCCTAACCCTAAACCTAAACCTAACCCTAACCCTAACCCTAACCCTTACACTAACACTAACACTAATCCTAACCCTAACCCTTACCCTTAACTTTACCCTAACCCTAACAATAAACCTAAACCTAACCCTAAGCCTAACACTAAACCTAACCCCTAACACTAACAATAACCCTAACTCTTACCCTTATCCTAACCCTAACCCTAACCCTAACACTTACCCTTACCCTAACCCCATCCCTAACCCTAAAACTAACCCTAACCCTTACCCTAACCCTAACCCTAACAATTACCATTACCCTAACGCTAATTCTAACCCTAACCCTAACCCTAACCCTTAACCTAACACATACACTTACCCTAACCCTAACCCTTACCGTAACCCTAAACCTAAACGTAACCCTAAACCTGACCTTTACACTTAACCTCACCCTAACCCTAAACGTAAACGTAACCCTAACCCTAACCCTAACCTTAACCCTAAATGCTTATCCTTACCCTAACCCTAACCCTAAACCTAACCCTAACCCTAACCCTAACCTTAACCCTAACCCTTTTCTTTACGCTAACCCTAACCCTAACCCTAACCCTAAACCTAACACTTACCCTTACTCTAACCCTAACCCTAAACCTAACTCTAACTCTTACCCTTACCCTAAATCTAACCCTAACCCTAACCACAACCCTAATCCTTACCGTTACCTAACCCTAACCCTAAACCTAACCCTAACCATAAACCTAACATTAACCCTAACCCTAACCATTATCCTTACCCTAACCCTAACCCTAAAACTCACCCTAACTCTAAACCTAACCCTAACCCTAACCCTAACCCCTAACCCTAACCCTAACCCTTAACCTTACCCTAACCCTAACCCTAACCATTACCCTTATACTAACCCTGACCCTAAACTTAACCCCAACCCTAAACCTAACCGTAAACCTTAACCTAACCCTTACCCTAACCCTAACACTTACCCTCACCATAACCCTAACCCTAACCCTAAACCTTACCCTAACCCTAACCTTAACACTTACCCTTACCCTAACCCTAACCCTTACCCTAACCCTAACCCTAATCCTAACCCTAACACTTACCCTAACCCTAACCCTAACCCTTACCCTAACCCTAACCCTAACCCTACCCTTACCCTAATCCTAACACTAACCCTAACCCGAACCCCTAACCCTAACCCTTAACATAACCCTGACCCTAACCCTAACCCTAACCCTTACCCTTACCCTAACCCTAAACCTAACTCTAACCCTAACCCTAAACCTACCCTTACCCTAACCCTAACCCTAACCCTAACCCTTACCCTAACACTACCCCTAACCCTAAACCTAACCTTAAACCTAACCCTAAGCATAACCCCAAACCTAACCCTTACCCTTACCCTTACCCTTACCCTAACCCTAACCCTAACCCTAACCCTAACCATGACCTTAACCTAACCCTAACCCTAACCCTAACCGTAACCCCTAAATCTAACCCTAACCCTAATCCTTACCATTATCCTAACACTAAACCTAACCCTATCACTTACCCTTACCCTAACCCCTAGCGTAACCCTAACCCTAACCCTATCCCTTACCCTAACCGTAACCCTAACCGTAACCCTAAACCTTACACTTACCCTAAACCTAAACCTAACCCTTACCCTAATCCTAAACCTAACCCTAACCCTAAACCTTACCCTTATCTTAACCCTAACCCTAACCCTTACCCTTACCCTAACGCTATCCCTAACCCTAACCCTAACCCTAATACATACCCTTACCCTAACCCTAACCCTAACCTTAACCGTAACCCTAAACCTAACCCTAAACCTAACCCTAACCCTAACCCATACCCTAAACCTAACCCTAACCCTAACCCTTACCCTTACCCTAACCCTAACCCTAACCTTAACCCAAACCTTACCCTAACCCTAACCCTAACCCTAACCCTTACCCTAACCCTAACCCTAACCCTACACTTACCCTAATCCTAACCCTAACCCTAAACCTAACCCCTAACCCTAAACCTTAACATAACCCTGACCCTAACCCTAACCCTAATCCTTACCCTAACCCTAACCCTGACCCTAACCCTAACCATAACCCTAACCCTAACCCTAACCCTTACCCTAAACCTAAACCTACCAATGACCCTTACCCTTACCCTAAACCTAACCCTGACCGTAACACTAACCCTAAACCTAACCGCCAACCCTAACCCTCACACTAACCCCTAACCCTATCCCTAACCATAACCATAACCCTTACGCTTTTCCTATCCCTACCCCTAACCTAAAACTTACGCTTACCCTAACCCCTCCCTAACCCTAACCCTAACCCTAACCATAACCATAACCCTAACCCTAAGCCTAACCCTAACCCAAAACCTAACCTTTACCCTTACGCTAACCATAACACTAAACCTAACCGTAAACCTTACCCTAACCCTAACACTAATCCTAACTCTAACCCTAACCTTAACCCTAAACCTTACCCTTACCCTAACCCTAACCCTAAACCTAACCCTAACCCTAACCCTAATCCTTACCCTAATCCTAACCCTAACCATAACACTTACCCTAACCCTAATCCTTACCCTATTACTTACCCTAACCCTAACCATAACCATAACCCTTACCCTAACCCTAATCCTTACCCTAAACCTAAGCCTAACCCTAACCCTTCCCCTAACCCTAATCCTAACCCTAACCCTACCTAACCCTAACCCTTACCCTTACATTAACCCTAACCCTAACCTTAACCCTAACCCGAACCCTAACCCTAACCCTAAACCTAACCTTAATCCTAACCCTTCTCCTTACCCTAACCCTAACCATAACCCTAACCCTAAGCCTATCCCTAACCCTAAACCTAACCCTTACACTTACCCTTACGCGCACCCTAACCCAAAACCTAACCGTAACCCTTACCATAACCCTAACCCTAACCATAACCCTAAACCTAAATCTAACTCTAACCCTAACCCTTACCCTAACCCTAACCCTGGCCTTAACCCTAACCCTAACCCTAACCCTAACACTTACCCTAACCTTAACCCTAACCATTGCCCTTATCCTAACCCTAACCATAAACTTAACCCCAACCCTAAACCTAACCCTAACCCTAACCCTTACCCTAACACTTACCCTAACCCTAACCCTAACCCTAACCCTAACTTTAACACTTAACCTTACCCTAACCGTAACCCTAAACCTAACCCTTACACTAACGCTAACCCTAACCCTAAACTTACCCTAACCCTAACCCTTAACCTAACCCTAACCCTAACCCTAACCCTTACCCTCATCCTAACACTAACACTAACCCTAACCTCTAACCCTAACCCTTAACCTAACCCTAACCCTAACCCTAACCCTTACCCTTACCCTAATCTTAAACCTAACTCTAACCCTAACCCAAACACTAACCCTTACCCTAACCCTAACCCTAACACTTACCATAACCCTAACCCTAACCCTAACCTTAAACCTAAACCTAACCCTACATATAACCCTAACCCTTACCCTTACCCTAAACCTAACCTTAAACCTAACCCTAACCCTAACCCTAACTCTAAACTTAACCCTATCCCTAACCCTAACACTCGCCCTTACCCTAACCCTAACCATAAACCTATCACTAACCCTAACCCAAACCCTAACCCTTACCCTTAACCTAAACCTAACCATAAACCTAAACATAACCCTACCCTAAACCTACCCTAACCCCTAACCCTAACCCTAACCCTAATCCTTACCCTTATCCTAACCCTAACACTAACCCTAACCCTAACCCTAAACCTTACCCTTACCCTAAACCTAACCCTAACCCTTACCCTAAACCTAACCCTAACCCTAAGCCTAAACCTAACCCTTAACCTTATCTTAACCCTAACCCTAAACCTGACCCTTACCCCTACCCTAACGCTAACCCTAAACCTAAACCTAACCTTAAACCTAACACATACCCTTACCCTAACCCTAAGCCTACTTTAACCCTAACCCTAATCCTAACCCTAACCCTAACCCTAACCCATACCCTAAAACTACCCTAACCCTTACCCTTAACCTAACCCTAACCCTAACCCTTACCCTAACCCTAACACTAACCCTAACCCTAACTCTAAACTTAACCCTAACCCTAACCCATACCCGAACACTACCCTAACCCTAACCCATACCCTAACCCTAACCCTAACCCTTACCCTCACCCTAACCCTAACCCTAACCCTAACTCTAAACTTAACCCTAACCCTAACCCTAACCCTAACCCTTACCCTAACCCTAACCCTAAACCTAAACCTAAACCTAACACTACCCCTAACCCTAACGCTAACCTTAAACCTAACCCAAACCCTAACCCTAAACCTAACCCGTACCTTTCCCTAAACCTAACCCTAACCCTAACCCTAACCCTAACCCTTACCCTTACCCTAACCCTAACCCTACACCTAACGCTAACAACTAAACCTAACCTAACCCTAACCCTTACCCTTACACTAAACCTAATCCTAACCCTGATCATTACCATTACCATTACCATAACCCTAACCCTAACTTTAACCCCATCCCTAAACCTAACCCTAACCCTAACCCTAACCCTAATCCTTACCCTAAACCTAACACTAACCCTAACCCTAAGCCTAACACTTACCCTTACCCTAACCCTAACTCTAATCCTAACGCTTACCCTTACCCTAACCCTAAACCTAACCCTAAACCTAACCCTAACCCTAACCCTAACACTAACACTAACCTTAAACCTAACCCAAACCCTAACACTAACCCTAACCCGTACCCTAACCCTAACTCTAATCCTTACCCTAACCCTAACCCTAACCCTACCCTAGGCCTAACACTTACCCTTACCCGAACCCTAAACCTAACCATAACGCTTACCCTTACCCTAAACCTAAACCTAACCCTGACCCTAACACTAACCCTAAACTTAACCGCCAACCCTAACCCTCACACTAACCCCTAACCCTATCCCTAACCAAAAACATAACCCTTACACTTTTCCTAACCCTACCCCTAACCTAAAACTTACGCTTACCCTAACCCCTCCCTAACCCTAACCCTAACCCTAACCCTACCCAGTAACCATAACCCTAACACTAAGCCTAACCCTAACCCAAAACTTAACCCTTACCCTTACGCTAACCCTAACCCTAAACCTCACCGTAAACCTTACCCTAACCCTAACACTAATCCTAACTCTAACCCTAACCTTAACCCTAACCCTTACCCTTACCCTAACCCTAACCCTAAACCTAACCCTAACCCTAACCCTAATCCTTACCCTAATCCTAACCCTAACCATAACCCTTACCCTAACCCTAATCCTTACTCTAATACTTACCCTAACCCTAACCCTAACCATAACCCTTACCCTACCCCTAATCCTTACCCTAAACCTAACCCTAACCCTAACCCTTACCCTAACCCTAACCCTAACCCTAACCCTACCCTAACCCTAACCCTTACCCTTACATTAACCCTAACCCTAACCTTAAACCTAACCCGAACCCTAACCCTAACCCTAAACCTAACCTTAATCCTAACCCTTATCCTTACCCTAACCCTAACCATAACCCTAACCCTAAGCCTATCCCTAAACCTAAACCTAACCCTTACACTTACCCTTACGCGAACCCTAACCCGAAACCTAACCGTAACCCTTACCCTAACCCTAACCCTGGCCCTAACCCTAACCCTAACACTTATCCTAACCCTAACCCTAAACTTAACCCCAACCCTAAACCTAACCCTAACCATAACCCTTACCCTAACACTTACCTTAACCCTAACCCTTACCCTAACCCTAACCCTTATCCTAACCCTAACTCTAACCATAAAACTTACCCTAACCCTAACCCTAACCATAACCCTTACACTAACCCTAACCATAACACTAACACTTACCCTAACCCTAACCCTTACCCTAACCCTAACCCTAACCCTAACCCTTACCCTAATCCTAACACTAACACTAACCCTAGCCTCTAACCCTAACCCTAACCCTAACCCTAACCCTAACCCTTACTCTTACCCTAACCTTTAACCTAACTCTATCCCTAACCCAAACCCTAAGCCTTACCCTAACCCTAACCCTAACACTTACCATAACCCTAACCCTAACCTTAAACCTAACCCTAACCCTAACCATAACCCTAACCCTTACCCTTACCCTAAACCTAACCATAAACCTAAACCTAACCCTAACCCTAACTCTAAACTTAACCCTATCCCTAACCCTAACACTCGCCCTTACCCTAACCCTAACCATAAACCTATCACTAACCCTAACCCTAACACTAACCCTAACCCTACCCTAAACCCTAACCCTAACCCTAACCCTAACCCTAATCCTTACCCTTATCCTAACCAAAACACTAACCCTAACCCTAACCCTAAACCTTAACCTTACCCTAAACCTAACCCTGACCCTTACCCTAAACCTAACCCTAACCCTAAACCTAACCCTAAACCTAACCCTTAACCTTATCTTAACCCTAACCCTAAACCTGACCCTTACCCATACCCTAACGCTAACCCTAAAACTAAACCAAACACTAACCCTAACACATACCCTTACCCTAACCCTAACCCTACTTTAACCCAAACCCTAAACCTAACCCTAACCCTAACCCTAACCCATACCCTAACCCTACCCTAACCCTAACCCTTACCCTAACCCTAACCCTAACCCTTACCCTAACCCTAACACTAACCCTAGCCCTCACTCTAAACTTAACCCTAACCCTAACCCATACCCGAACCCTACCCTAAACCTAACCCATACCCTAACCCTGACACTAACCCTTACCCTCACCCTAACCCTAACCCTAACCCTAACTCTAAACTTAACCCTAACGCTAACCCTAACCCTAACCCTTACCCTAACCCTAACCCTAAACCTAACCCTAAACCTAACACTATCCCTAACCCTAACGCTAACCTTAAACCTAACCCAAACCCTAACCCTAACCCTAACCCTTACCTTTCCCTAATCCTAACCCTAACCCTAACCCTAACCCTGACCCTTACCCTTACCCTAACCCTAACCCTACACCTAACCCTAACACCTAACCCTAACTCTAACCCTAACCCTACCCTTACCCTAAACCTAATCCTAACCCTGACCATTACCATTACCATTACCCTAACCCTAACCCTAAACTTAACCCCATCCTTAAACCTAACCCTAACCCTAACCCTAATCCTTACCCTAACCCTAATCCTTACCCTAACCCTAACACTAACCCTAACCCTAAGCCTAACACTTACCCTTACCCTAACCCTAACTCTAACCCTAACGCTTACCCTTAACCTAACACTAAACCTAACCCTAACCCTAACCCTAACCCTAACCCTAACCCTAACCCTAACCCTTACCTTTCCCTAATCCTAACCCTAACCCTAACCCTAACCCTGACCCTTACCCTTACCCTAACCCTAACCCTACACCTAACCCTAACACCTAACCCTAACTCTAACCCTAACCCTACCCTTACCCTAAACCTAATCCTAACCCTGACCATTACCATTACCATTACCCTAACCCTAACCCTAAACTTAACCCCATCCTTAAACCTAACCCTAACCCTAACCCTAATCCTTACCCTAACCCTAATCCTTACCCTAACCCTAACACTAACCCTAACCCTAAGCCTAACACTTACCCTTACCCTAACCCTAACTCTAACCCTAACGCTTACCCTTAACCTAACACTAAACCTAACCCTAACCCTAACCCTAACCCTAAACCTAACCCCTAAAACCTAACCCTAACCCTACCCCTACCCCTAACCCTAACCCTAACTATAACCATAGCCCTTACCCTTATCCTAACCTACGCCTAACCCTAAAACTTACCTTACCCTAACCCCAACCCTAACCCTAACCCTAACCCTTCCTCTAACCCTATCCCTAACCCTAAACCTAACCGTAACCCTTACCCTTACTCTAACCCTAACTCTAACCCTAA
Organism: Megascapheus bottae; assembly: GCA_024803745.1. Classification (NCBI taxonomy): domain Eukaryota; kingdom Metazoa; phylum Chordata; class Mammalia; order Rodentia; family Geomyidae; genus Megascapheus; species Megascapheus bottae. The sequence goes on from JANJXV010000259.1 coordinate 1,211,012, forward strand.
AACTTACCCTAACGCTAACCCTAACCTTAACAATTAACCTTACCCTAACCCTAACCCTAACCCTAACCCTTACCCTAACCCTAACCCTAACACTTACCCTAACCCTAACTCTAACCCTAACCCTTACCATAAACCTAACACTAACCCTAACCCTAACCCTTACCCTAATCCTAAACCTAACACTAACTCTAACCCCTAGCCCTAACCTTTAACCTAACCCTAACCCTAAACCTAACCCTAACCCTTACCCTTACCCTTACCCTAACCTTAAACCTAACTCTAACTCTAACCCATACTCTAACCCTTACCCTAACCCTAACCCTACCACTTACTCTTACCCTAAACCTAACCCTAAGCTTAAACATAACGTAACATTAACCTTAACCCTAACCCTTACCCTTACCCTAACCCTAACCCTAAACCTAACCCTAACCCTAATCCTAATCCTAACTCCAAACTTAACCCTATATCTAAACTTAACCCTCGACTTTACAATAACCCTAACCCTAAACCAATCACTAATCCTAACCCTAACCCTAACTCTTACCGTTACCCTAAACCTAACCCTAACCCTAACCCTAACCCTAACCCTAAACCCTAACCCTAACCCTAACCCTAATCCTTACCCTTATCCTAACCCTAACACTAACCCTAACACTTACCCTTACCCTAAAGCCTACCCTATCCCTAACCCTAACCCTAACCCTTACCCTTACATTAACCCTAACCCTAACCTTAAACCTAACCCGAACCCTAACCCTAACCCTAAACCTAACCTTAATCCTAACCCTTATCCTTACCCTAACCCTAACCATAACCCTAACCCTAAGCCTATCCCTAACCCTAAACCTAACCCTTACACTTACCCTTACGCGAACCCTAACCCGAAACCTAACCGTAACCCTTACCCTAACCCTAACCCTGGCCCTAACCCTAACCCTAACCCTAACCCTAACACTTACCCTAAACTTAACCCTAACCATTGCCCTTATCCTAACCCTAACCCTAAACTTAACCCCAACCCTAAACCTAACCCTAACCATAACCCTTACCCTAACACTTACCTTAACCCTAACCCTTACCCTAACCCTAACCCTTATCCTAACCCTAACTCTAACCATAAAACTTACCCTAACCCTAACCCTAACTTTAACACTTAACCTTACCCTTACCCTAACCCTAACCCTAACCCTTACACTAACCCTAACCATAACACTAACACTTACCCTAACCCTAACCCTTACCCTAACCCTAACCCTAACCCTAACCCTTACCCTAATCCTAACACTAACACTAACCCTAGCCTCTAACCCTTACCCTAACCCTAACCCTAACCCTAACCCTTACTCTTACCCTAACCTTTAACCTAACTCTATCCCTAACCCAAACCCTAAGCCTTACCCTAACCCTAACCCTAACACTTACCATAACCCTAACCCTAACCTTAAACCTAACCCTAACCCTAACCATAACCCTAACCCTTACCCTTACCCTAAACCTAACCATAAACCTAAACCTAACCCTAACCCTAACTCTAAACTTAACCCTATCCCTAACCCTAACACTCGCCCTTACCCTAACCCTAACCATAAACCTATCACTAACCCTAACCCTAACACTAACCCTAACCCTATCCTAAACCCTAACCCTAACCCTAACCCTAACCCTAATCCTTACCCTTATCCTAACCCTAACACTAACCCTAACCCTAACCCTAAACCTTAACCTTACCCTAAACCTAACCCTGACCCTTACCCTAAACCTAACCCTAACCCTAAACCTAACCCTAAACCTAACCCTTAACCTTATCTTAACCCTAACCCTAAACCTGACCCTTACCCATACCCTAACGCTAACCCTAAAACTAAACCAAACACTAACCCTAACACATACCCTTACCCTAACCCTAACCCTACTTTAACCCAAACCCTAAACCTAACCCTAACCCTAACCCTAACCCATACCCTAACCCTACCCTAACCCTAACCCTTACCCTAACCCTAACCCTAACCCTTACCCTAACCCTAACACTAACCCTAGCCCTCACTCTAAACTTAACCCTAACCCTAACCCATACCCGAACCCTACCCTAAACCTAACCCATACCCTAACCCTGACACTAACCCTTACCCTCACCCTAACCCTAACCCTAACCCTAACTCTAAACTTAACCCTAACGCTAACCCTAACCCTAACCCTTACCCTAACCCTAACCCTAAACCTAACCCTAAACCTAACACTATCCCTAACCCTAACGCTAACCTTAAACCTAACCCAAACCCTAACCCTAACCCTAACCCTTACCTTTCCCTAATCCTAACCCTAACCCTAACCCTAACCCTGACCCTTACCCTTACCCTAACCCTAACCCTACACCTAACCCTAACACCTAACCCTAACTCTAACCCTAACCCTACACTTACCCTAAACCTAATCCTAACCCTGACCATTACCATTACCATTACCCTAACCCTAACCCTAAACTTAACCCCATCCTTAAACCTAACCCTAACCCTAACCCTAATCCTTACCCTAACCCTAATCCTTACCCTAACCCTAACACTAACCCTAACCCTAAGCCTAACACTTACCCTTACCCTAACCCTAACTCTAACCCTAACGCTTACCCTTAACCTAACACTAAACCTAACCCTAACCCTAACCCTAACCCTAAACCTAACCCCTAAAACCTAACCCTAACCCTACCCCTACCCCTAACCCTAACCCTAACTATAACCATAGCCCTTACCCTTATCCTAACCTACGCCTAACCCTAAAACTTACCTTACCCTAACCCCAACCCTAACCCTAACCCTAACCCTTCCTCTAACCCTATCCCTAACCCTAAACCTAACCGTAACCCTTACCCTTACTCTAACCCTAACTCTAACCCTAAAACTTACCCTAACGCTAACCCTAACCTTAACAATTAACCTTACCCTAACCCTAACCCTAACCCTAACCCTTACCCTAACCCTAACCCTAACACTTACCCTAACCCTAACTCTAACCCTAACCCTTACCATAAACCTAACACTAACCCTAACCCTAACCCTTACCCTAATCCTAAACCTAACACTAACTCTAACCCCTAGCCCTAACCTTTAACCTAACCCTAACCCTAAACCTAACCCTAACCCTTACCCTTACCCTTACCCTTACCCTAACCTTAAACCTAACTCTAACTCTAACCCATACTCTAACCCTTACCCTAACCCTAACCCTACCACTTACTCTTACCCTAAACCTAACCCTAAGCTTAAACATAACGTAACATTAACCTTAACCCTAACCCTTACCCTTACCCTAACCCTAACCCTAAACCTAACCCTAACCCTAATCCTAATCCTAACTCCAAACTTAACCCTATATCTAAACTTAACCCTCGACTTTACAATAACCCTAACCCTAAACCAATCACTAATCCTAACCCTAACCCTAACCCTTACCGTTACCCTAAACCTAACCCTAACCCTAACCCTAACCCTAACCCTAAACCCTAACCCTAACCCTAACCCTAATCCTTACCCTTATCCTAACCCTAACACTAACCCTAACACTTACCCTTACCCTAAAGCCTACCCTATCCCTAACCCTAACCCTAACCCTTACCCTAACCCTAACCCTAACCCTAACCCCAAACCTTACCCTTACCCTAAACCTAACCCTAACCCTTACCCTAAACCTAACCCTAAACCCAACCCTAACCCTTACCCTTATCTTAACACTAACTCTAAACCTAACCCTTCCCCTACCCTAACGCTAACCCTAAACCTAACCCTAACCCTAATCCTAACCCTAACACATACTCTTACCCTAACCCTAACCTTAAACCGTACACTAACCCTAACCCTAATCCTAACCCTTACCCTTACCCTAACCCTAACCATAATCTTAACCCAACCATAACTTAACATTAACCTTAACCCTAACCCTAACCCTTACCCTTACCCTAACCCTGGCGCTAAACCTAACCCTAACCCTAACCCTAAACCTTACCCTAACCCTAACCCTAATCCTAAACCTAACCCTTACCCTTACCCTAACCCTAAACCTAACCCTAACCATAAACCTAACCCTCAACCTAAACCTAACCCTAACCCTTACCCTTACCCTAACCCTAATCCTAACCTTAACCCTAACCCTAACCCTAACCCTTACCCTTACCCTAACCCTAACTCTGAACCTAAAACGAACCCCAATCCTATCCCTAACCCTAACCCTAACCTAACCCTTTACTTAATGCTAACTCTAACCCTAACACTAACCCTTACCCTAAACCTAACCCTAACCCTAACCCTTACCCTTACCCTAACCGTAACCCTCAAACTAACCCTAAAACTAACGCCTAACCCTAAACCTAACCCTAACCCTAACCCTTGCCCTTACCCTAACCCTAACCCTAACCCTAAACCTTACCCTTACCTTTACCCTAACCCTAACCTTAACCCAACCCTAACCCTAAACCTAACCCTTACCCTACCACTAACACTACCCTAATTTATACCCTAACCCTAAGCCTACCCCTAAACCTTACCCTTTCCCTAACCCTAACCCTAACCCTTACACTTACCCTAACCCTAAACCTAACCCTAAACCTAACAATAGCCTTAACCCTAACCCTAACCTTAAACCTAACCCAAACCTTAATCCTAAACCTAACCTGTAACTTTCCCTAAACCTAAACCTAAACCTAACCCTAACCCTAACCCTAACCCTGACCCTTACCCTTACCCTAACCCTAAACCTACACCTAACCCTAACCCTAACCCTAACACCTAACCCTAACCCTAACCCTAACCCTAACCCTAACCCTAACTCTAAACTTAACCCTAACCCTAACCCATTCCCGAACCCTACCCTAACCCTAACCCATACCCTAACCCTAACCCTAACCCTTACCCTCACCCTAACCCTAACCCTAACCCTAACTCTAAACTTAACCCTAACCCTAACCCTAACCCTTACCCTAACCCTAACCCTAAACCTAAACCTAAACCTAACACTATCCCTAACCCTAACGCTAACCTTAAACCTAACCCAAACCCTAACCCTAAACCTAACCCGTAGCTTTCCCTAAACCTACCCCTAACCCTAACCCTAACCCTGACGCTTACCCTTACCCTAACCCTAACCCTCACCTAACGCTAACAACTAAACCTAACCTAACCCTAACCCTTACCCTTACCCTAAACCTAATCCTAACCCTGATCATTACCATTACCATTACCCTAACCCTAACCCTAACTTTAACCCCATCCCTAACCCTAACCCTAACCCTAACCCTAACCCTAATCCTTACCCTAAACCTAACACTAACGCTAACCCTAAGCCTAACACTTACCCTTACCCTAACCCTAACTCTAATCCTAACGCTTACCCTTACCCTAACCCTAAACCTAACCCTAACCCTAACCCTAACCCTAATCCTAACACTAACCTTAAACCTAACCCAAACCCTAACACTAACCCTAACCCGTACCCTAACCCTAACTCTAATCCTTACCCTAACCCTAACCCTAACCCTACCCTAGGCCTAACACTTACCCTTACCCGAACCCTAAACCTAACCATAACGCTTACCCTTACCCTAAACCTAAACCTAACCCTGACCCTAACACTAACCCTAAACTTAACCGCCAACCCTAACCCTCACACTAACCCCTAACCCTATCCCTAACCAAAAACATAACCCTTACACTTTTCCTAACCCTACCCCTAACCTAAAACTTACGCTTACCCTAACCCCTCCCTAACCCTAACCCTAACCCTAACCCTAACCAGTAACCCTAACCCTAACCCTAACCCTAACCCTAACCCTAAACCTAACCCTAAACCTAAACCTAACCCTAATCCTTACCCTAATCCTAACCCTAACCATAACCCTTACCCTAACTCTAATCCTTACCCTAATACTTACCCTAACCCTAACCCTAACCATAACTCTTACCCTACCCCTAATCCTTACCCTAAATCTAACACTAACCCTAACCCTTCCCCTAACCCTAACCCTAACCCTAACCCTACCCTTACATTAACCCTAACCCTAACCTTAAACCTAACCCGAACCCTAACCCTAACCCTAAACCTAACCTTAATCCTAACCCTTATCCTTACCCTAACCCTAACCATAACCCTAACCCTAAGCCTATCCCTAACCCTAAACCTAACCCTTACACTTACCCTTACGCGAACCCTAACCCGAAACCTAACCGTAACCCTTACCCTAACCCTAACCCTGGCCCTAACCCTAACCCTAACCCTAACCCTAACACTTACCCTAAACTTAACCCTAACCATTGCCCTTATCCTAACCCTAACCCTAAACTTAACCCCAACCCTAAACCTATCCCTAACCATAACCCTTACCCTAACACTTACCTTAACCCTGACCCTTACCCTAACCCTAACCCTTATCCTAACCCTAACTCTAACCATAAAACTTACCCTAACCCTAACCCTAACTTTAACACTTAACCTTACCCTAACCCTAACCCTAACCCTAACCCTTACACTAACCCTAACCCTAACCCTAACACTTACCCTAACCCTAACCCTTACCCTAACCCTAACCCTAACCCTAACCCTTACCCTAATCCTAACACTAACACTAACCCTAGCCTCTAACCCTAACCCTAACCCTAACCCTAACCCTTACTCTTACCCTAACCTTTAACCTAACTCTATCCCTAACCCAAACCCTAAGCCTTACCCTAACCCTAACCCTAACACTTACCATAACCCTAACCCTAACCTTAAACCTAACCCTAACCCTAACCCTAACCCTAACCCTTACCCTTACCCTAAACCTAACCATAAACCTAAACCTAACCCTAACCCTAACTCTAAACTTAACCCTATCCCTAACCCTAACACTCGCACTTACCCTAACCCTAACCATAAACCTATCACTAACCCTAACCCTAACCCTAACCCTAACCCTACCCTAACCCCTAACCCTAACCCTAAACCTAACCCTAATCCTTACCCTTATCCTAACCCTAACACTAACCCTAACCCTAACCCTAAACCTTAACCTTACTCTAAACCTAACCCTGACCCTTACCCTAAACCTAACCCTAACCCTAAACCTAACCCTAAACCTAACCCTTAACCTTATCTTAACCCTAACCCTAAACCTGACCCTTACCCATACCCTAACGCTAACCCTAAACCTAAACCAAACCCTAACCCTAACACATACCCTTACCCTAACCCTAACCCTACTTTAACCCAAACCCTAAACCTAACCCTAACCCTAACCCTAACCCATACCCTAACCCTACCCTAACCCTAACCCTTACCCTAACCCTAACCCTAACCCTTACCCTAACCCTAACACTAACCCTAGCCCTCACTCTAAACTTAACCCTAACCCTAACCCATACCCGAACCCTACCCTAAACCTAACCCATACCCTAACCCTGACCCTAACCCTTACCCTCACCCTAACCCTAACCCTAACCCTAACTCTAAACTTAACCCTAACGCTAACCCTAACCCTAACCCTTACCCTAAACCTAACCCTAAACCTAACACTATCCCTAACCCTAACGCTAACCTTAAACCTAACCCAAACCCTAACCCTAACCCTAACCCTTACCCTAACCCTTACCTTTCCCTAACCCTAACCCTAACCCTAACCCTAACCCTAACCCTAACCCTGACCCTTACCCTTACCCTAACCCTAACCCTACACCTAACCCTAACACCTAACCCTAACCCTAACCCTAACCCTACCCTTACCCTAAACCTAATCCTAACCCTGACCATTACCATTACCATTACCCTAACCCTAACCCTAAACTTAACCCCATCCTTAAACCTAACCCTAACCCTAACCCTAATCCTTACCCTAACCCTAATCCTTACCCTAACCCTAACACTAACCCTAACCCTAAGCCTAACACTTACCCTTACCCTAACCCTAACTCTAACCCTAACGCTTACCCTTAACCTAACACTAAACCTAACCCTAACCCTAACCCTAACCCTAAACCTAACCCCTAAAACCTAACCCTAACCCTACCCCTACCCCTAACCCTAACCCTAACTATAACCATAGCCCTTACCCTTATCCTAACCCTACGCCTAACCCTAAAACTTACCTTACCCTAACCCCAACCCTAACCCTAACCCTAACCCTTCCTCTAACCCTATCCCTAACCCTAAACCTAACCGTAACCCTTACCCTTACTCTAACCCTAACTCTAACCCTAAAACTTACCCTAACGCTAACCCTAACCTTAACAATTAACCTTACCCTAACCCTAACCCTAACCCTTACCCTAACCCTAACCCTAACACTTACCGGAGAAGAGAATTAGACCAAGGGACCAAAGTCATTTTTGGAAAATGTGACAGGATAATTAGGGGTATAGAAAAGAGTAAAAATTGCACTTGTGTTTCTTTTAAAATAAAGACGGGGGAGATGTTGGGGACTGACTGTGGGGTCAGTGACCTTGGACCCGCACAATTGAGTACACAAGGAAGTAAGCTCTTATCATGATTTTGGGCTGTGTCAATAGCTTCTCATTTAACCTGTTTGGGACTTGATAGCTTCTCATTCAACCTATTTCAGACTTGATACTGTTTGTACGAATGTAGCCCCTGGCAGTTCCCTAGTTTAAAGATGTGTATTTAAGATTGTGAACTGGAAATAAACTGGGCTACGGTCTTGGCCGACAGGCTTCTTAAGCTGTGGCTCCTGATTTGGGCTGTAGCCCTCCTGAACCCCATCTGTTTGTCTCTCTTCTAATTTTTCCTAGTCCTTGCCCCCTATTTCAGGAACCCCAATCTGCGAACCCTGGTTTGCTGCCGGTTGGCCCCGGCACCCTAACCCTAACTCTAACCCTAACCCTTATCATAAACCTAACACTAACCCTAACCCTAACCCTTACCCTAATCCTAACCCTAACACTAACTCTAACCCCTAGCCCTAACCTTTAACCTAACCCTAACCCTAAACCTAACCCTAACCCTTACCCTTACCCTTACCCTAACCCTAAACCTAACTCTAACTCTAACCCAAACTCTAACCCTTACCCTAACCCTAACCCTACCACTTACTCTTACCCTAAACCTAACCCTAAGCTTAAACATAACGTAACATTAACCTTAACCCTAACCCTTACCCTTACCCTAACCCTAACCCTAAACCTAACCCTAACCCTAACCCTAATCCTAACTCCAAACTTAACCCTATATCTAAACTTAACCCTCGACTTTACAATAACCCTAACCCTAAACCAATCACTAATCCTAACCCTAACCCTAACCCTTACCGTTACCCTAAACCTAACCCTAACCCTAACCCTAACCCTAAACCCTAACCCTAACCCTAACCCTAATCCTTACCCTTATCCTGACCCTAACACTAACCCTAACACTTACCCTTACCCTAAAGCCTACCCTATCCCTAACCCTAACCCTAACCCTAACACTAACCCTAACACTTACCCTTACCCTAAAGCCTACCCTATCCCTAACCCTAACCCTAACCCTTACCCTAACCCTAACCCTAACCCTAACCCCAAACCTTACCCTTACCCTAAACCTAACCCTAACCCTTACCCTAAACCTAACCCTAAACCTAACCCTAACCCTTACCCTTATCTTAACACTAATTCTAAACCTAACCCTTCCCCTACCCTAACGCTAACCCTAAACCTAACCCTAACCCTAATCCTAACCGTAACACATACTCTTACCCTAACCCTAACCCTAAACCGTACACTAACCCTAACCCTAATCCTAACCCTTACCCTTACCCTAACCCTAACCATAATCTTAACCCAACCATAACCTAACATTAACCTTAACCCTAACCCTAACCCTTACCCTTACCCTAACCCTGCCGCTAAACCTAACCCTAACCCTAACCCTAAAACTTACCCTAACGCTAACCCTAACCTTAACAATTAACCTTACCCTAACCCTAACCCTAACCCTAACCCTTACCCTAACCCTAACCCTAACACTTACCCTAACCCTAACTCTAACCCTAACCCTTACCATAAACCTAACACTAACCCTAAACCTAACCCTTACCCTAATCCTAACCCTAACACTAACTCTAACCCCTAACCCTAACCCTTAACCTAACCGTAACCCTAAACCTAACCCTAACCCTTACCCTTACCCTTACCCTTACCCTAACCCTAAACCTAACTCTAACTCTAACCCAAACTCTAACCCTTACCCTAACCCTAACCCTACCACTTACTCTTACCCTAAACCTAACCCTAAGCTTAAACATAACGTAACATTAACCTTAACCCTATCCCTTACCCTTACCCTTGCCCTAACCCTAACCCTAACCCTAAACCTAACCCTAACCCTAATCCTAACTCCAAACTTAACCCTATATCTAAACTTAACCTTCGACCTTACAATAACCCTAACCCTAAACCAATCACTAATCCTAACCCTAACCCTAACCCTTACCGTTACCCTAAACCTAACCCTAACCCTAACCCTAACCCTAAACCCTAACCCTAACCCTAACCCTAATCCTTACCCTTATCCTAACCCTAACACTAACCCTAACACTTACCCTTACCCTAAAGCCTACCCTATCCCTAACCCTAACCCTAACCCTTACCCTAACCCTAACCCTAACCCTAACCCCAAACCTTACCCTTACCCTAAACCTAACCCTAACCCTTACCCTAAACCTAACCGTAAACCTAAACCTAACCCTTACCCTTATCTTAACACTAACTCTAAACCTAACCCTTCCCCTACCCTAACGCTAACCCTAAACCTAACCCTAACCCTAATCCTAACCCTAACACATACTCTTACCCTAACCCTAACCTTAAACCGTACACTAACCCTAACCCTAATCCTAACCCTTACCCTTACCCTAACCCTATCCATAATCTTAACCCAACCATAACCTAACATTAACCTTAACCCTAACCCTAACCCTTACCCTTACCCTAACCCTGGCGCTAAACCTAACCCTAACCCTAACCCTAAAACTTACCCTAACCCTAACCCTAATCCTAAACCTAATCCTTACCCTTACCCTAAACCTAAACCTAACCCTAACCATAAACCTAACCCTCAACCTAAACCTAACCCAAACCCTTACCCTTACCCTAACCCTAATCCTAACCTTAACCCTAACCCTAACCCTAACCCTTACCCTTACCCTAACCCTAACTCTGAACCTAAAACGAACCCTAATCCTATCCCTAACCCTAACCCTAACCTAACCCTTTACTTAATGCTAACTCTAACCCTAACACTAACCCTTACCCTAAACCTAACCCTAACTCTAACCCTTACCCTTACCCTAACCGTAACCCTCAAACTAACCCTAAAACTAACGCCTAACCCTAAACCTAACCCTAACCCTAACCCTTGCCCTTACCTTAACCCTAACCCTAACCCTAAACCTTACCCTTACCTTTACCCTAACCCTAACCTTAACCCAACCCTAACCCTAAACCTTACCCTTTCCCTAACCCTAACCCTAACCCTTACACTTACCCTAACCCTAAACCTAACCCTAAACCTAACAATAGCCTTAACCCTAACCCTAACCTTAAACCTAACCCAAACCTTAACCCTAAACCTAACCCGTAACTTTCCCTAAACCTAAACCTAAACCTAACCCTAACCCTAACCCTAACCCTGACCCTTACCCTTACCCTAACCCTAACCCTACACCTAACCCTTACCCTAACCCTAACCCTAACACCTAACCCTAACCCTAACCCTAACCCTTACCCTTACCCTTACCCTTACCTTAACCCTAACCCTGACCCTTACCATTACCCTAACCCTAACCCTAACCTTAACCCCAACCTTAAACCTGACCCTAACCCTAACCCTAACAATTAACCTAACCCTAATCCATACCCTAACCCTAACCCAAAGCCTAACACTTACCCTTACCCTAACCCTAACGCTTACCCTTACCATAACCCTAACCCTAACCCTAACCCCTAACCCTAACCCTAATCCTAACCCCTAAACCTAACCCTAACCATAACCATAACCATTACCCTTATCCTAACCCTACCCCTAACCCTAAAACTTACCCTTTTTAACCCCAACCCCAACCCTAACCCTAATCCTTCCCCTAACCCTAAAGCTAACCCTAACACTACCCTAACCCTTACCCTTACCCTTACCCTAACCCTAAACCTAACCATAACCCTAACCCTAACCCTTCCCTTACACTAACCCTAACCCTGACCTTAACCCTAACCCGAACCCTAACCCTAACCCTAAACCTAACCTTAACCCTAACCCTTATCCTTACCCTAACCCTAACCATAATCCTAACCCTAAGACTAACCCTAACCCTATACCTAACCCTTACCCTTACGCTAACCTAACCCTAAACCTAACCGTAACCCTTACCCTTACCCTTAACCTAACCCTAACACTAATCCTAACTATAAACATAACCTTAACCGTAAACCTTACCCTAACCCTAACCCTAACCCTAACCCTAAACCTAACCCTAACCCTAAACCTAACCCTTACCCTAACCCTTCCCCTGGCCCTAACCCTAACCCTAACCCTAACCCTAACACTTACACTAACCCTAACTCTAACCCTAACCCTAACACTTACCCTAAACCTAACCCTAACCCTAAACCTTACCCTTATCCTAACCCTAACACTAACCCTAACCCCTAACCCTAACCCTTAACCTAACCCTAACCCTAACATTAACCCTAACGTTACCCTTACCCTAACCCTAAACCTAACTCTAAACCTAACCCAAACCCTAACCCTAACCCTAACACTAACCCTAACCCTTACCCTTAGCCTAACCCTAACTCTAAAATTAAACCTAACCCTAACCCTAACCATAAGCCTAACCCTTACCCTTACCCTAACCCTAACCCATAACCTAATCCTAACCCTAACCCTAACTCTAAATTTAAACCTATCCCTAACCCTAACCCTCGCCATTACCCTAAACCTAACCCTAAACCTATCACTAACCCTTACTCTAACCCTCACCCTTACCTTATCCTAACCCTAACACTAATCCTAACACTTAACCTTAACCTTACCCTAAACCCTACGCTATCCCTAACCCTAACCCTAACCCTTACCCTAACCCTAACCCTAAACCTAACCCTAAACCTTACCCTTACCCTAAACCTAACCCTAACCCTTACCCTAAACCTAACCCTAACCCTAACCCTTACCCTTACCTTCAACCTAACCCTAAACCTAACCCTAACCCCTATCCTAACGCTAACCCTAACCCTAACCCTAACCCTAAACCTAACACATACCCATACCCTAACACTAAACCTAACCTTAACCGTAACCCTAAACCGAACCCTAACCCTTACCCTAACCCATACCCTAACCCTAACGCTAACCCTATCCCTTACCCTTACTCTAACAGTAACCCTAACCTTAACCTAAACCTAAACCTAACCCTAATCCTAACCCTTAACTTACCCTAACCCTAGCGTTAAATCTAACCCTAACCCTAACCCTAACACTAAACCTTACCCTAAACATAACAGTAATCCTAATCCTAACCATTACCCTTACCCTAACAACAACCCTAAACCTAACCCTCACCCTCACCCTAACCCTAACTCTAACCTTAACCCTAACCCTTATCCTTACCCTAACCCTAACCCTAACCCTAACCCTAAACCTAACCCTAAACCTAACCCTAACCCTGGCCCTAACCCTAACCCTAACCCTAACCCTAACCCTAACCCTAACCCTAACACTTACCCTAACCCTAACCCTAACCATTGCCCTTATGTTAACCCTAACCCTAAACTTAACCCAAACCCTAACCATTACCCTAACCCTAACCCTAAACCTTACCCTAACCCTAACCCTAACCTTAAACCTAACCCTAACCCTAACCATAACCCTAACCCTTACCCTTACCCTAACCCTATCCCTAAACCTAACCCTAACCCTGACCCTAACTCTAAACTTAACCCTATCCCTAACCCTATCCCTCGCCCTTACCCTAACCCTAACCCTAAACCTATCACTACCCCTAACCCTAACCCTAACCCTTACCCTTAATCTAAACCTAACCCTAAACCTAACCCTAAACCTAACCCTAACCCTAAACCCTAACCCTAACCCTAAACCTAATCCTTACCCTTAACCGAACCCTAACACTAACCCTAACACTTACCCTTACCCTAAACCCTACCCTATCCCTAACCCTAAAACTAACCCTTACCGAATCTCTAACCCTAACCCTAAACCTTACCCTTACCCTAAACCTAACCCTAACCCTAACCCTAACCCTTACCCTTATCTTAACTGTTACCCTAAACCTAACCCTTACCCCTACCCTAACACTAACCCTAACCCTAACCCTAACCCTAACCCTAACCCTTGCCCTTACCCTAACCCTAACCCTAAACCTATCACTAACCCTAACCCTAACCCTAACCCTTAACCTTAACCTAAACCTAACCCTAACCCTAACCTTAACCCAACCCTAAACCTAACCCTAATCCTAGCTCTAACCCTAACCCTTACCCTAACCCTAGTCCTAAACCTTACCCTAACCCCAACCCTAACCCTTACCCTAACCCTAACCATAATCCTAACCCTACCCTTACCCTAACCCTAACAATAAACCTAACCCTAAACCTAACTCTAACCCTAACCTTAACCCTAACCCTTATCCTTCCCCTAATCCTAACCCTAAACCTAACCCTAACCCTAAACCTAACCCTTGCCCTTACCCTAACCCTAACTCAAAACCTAACCCTAACCCTTACCCTAACACTAACCCTAACCCTAACCCTAACACTTACCCTTATCCTAACCCTAACCCTAACCCTTACCCTTACCCTAACCCTAACCCTAAACCTAACCCTTACCCTTACCCTTACCCTAACACTAACCCTAAACCTAACCCTAAACCTAACCCTAACCCTACCCCTAACCCTTAGCCTTTCCCTAACCCTAACCCTAAACCTAACCCTTACCCTTACCCTAACCCTAAACCTAACCCTAAACCTAACCCAAACCCTAACCTTAACCCTAACCTTAACCCAACCCTAACCCTAACCATAACCCTTACTCTTACCCTAACCCTAACCGTAACCTTAACCCAACCCTAACCCTAACCCTAACTCTAACAATTTCCCTCACACTAACCCGAACCCTCATCCTTACCCTAACCCTATCCCTAACCCGTACCCTTTCCCTAACCCTAACCCTAACCCTTACCTTTAGCCTAAACCTAAACCTGACCCTAAACCTAACCCTAACCCTAACACTAAGCCTAAGCTTAAACCTAACCCAAACCCTAACCCTAACCCTAACCTGCAACTTTCCCTAATCCTAACCCTAACCCTAACCCTAACCCTAACCCTAACCCTAACCCTAACCCTAACTGTTACCCTAAACCTAACCCTTACCCCTACCCTAACACTAACCCTAACCCTAACCCTAACCCTAACCCTAACCCTTGCCCTTACCCTAACCCTAACCCTAAACCTATCACTAACCCTAACCCTAACCCTAACCCTTAACCTTAACCTAAACCTAACCCTAACCCTAACCTTAACCCAACCCTAAACCTAACCCTAATCCTAACTCTAACCCTAACCCTTACCCTAACCCTAGTCCTAAACCTTACCCTAACCCCAACCCTAACCCTTACCCTAACCCTAACCATAATCCTAACCATACCCTTACCCTAACCCTAACAATAAACCTAACCCTAAACCTAACTCTAACCCTAACCTTAACCCTAACCCTTATCCTTCCCCTAATCCTAACCCTAAACCTAACCCTAACCCTAAACCTAACCCTTGCCCTTACCCTAACCCTAACTCAAAACCTAACCCTAACCCTTACCCTAACACTAACCCTAACCCTAACCCTAACACTTACCCTTATCCTAACCCTAACCCTTACCCTTACCCTAACCCTAACCCTAAACCTAACCCTTACCCTTACCCTTACCCTAACACTAACCCTAAACCTAACCCTAAACCTAACCCTAACCCTACCCCTAACCCTTAGCCTTTCCCTAACCCTAACCCTAAACCTAACCCTTACCCTTACCCTAACCCTAAACCTAACCCTAAACCTAACCCAAACCCTAACCTTAACCCTAACCTTAACCCAACCCTAACCCTAACCATAACCCTTACTCTTACCCTAACCCTAACCGTAACCTTAACCCAACCCTAACCCTAACCCTAACCCTAACAATTTCCCTCACACTAACCCGAACCCTCATCCTTACCCTAACCCTATCCCTAACCCGTACCCTTTCCCTAACCCTAACCCTAACCCTTACCTTTAGCCTAAACCTAAACCTGACCCTAAACCTAACCCTAACCCTAACACTAAGCCTAAGCTTAAACCTAACCCAAACCCTAACCCTAACCCTAACCTGCAACTTTCCCTAATCCTAACCCTAAACCTAACCCTATCCCTAACCCTAAACCTGAACCTTACCCTTACCCTAACCCTAACCCTACACCTAACCCTTACCCTAACCCTAACCCTAACACCTAACCCTAACCCTAACCCTAACCCTAACCCTTACCCTTACCCTAAGCCTTACCCTAACTCTGACCCTTACCATTACCCTAACCCTAACCCTAAACTTAACCCCAACCCTAAACCTAACCTTAACCCTAACACTAAATCTAGGCTTAACACTTACCCTTACCCTAACCCTAAACCTAACCCTGACCCTAACACTAACCCTAAACCTAACCACCAACCCTAACCCTCACACTAACACCTAACCCTATCCCTAACCAGAACCTTAACACTTACCCTTTTCCTAAGCCTACCCCTAACCCTCAAACTTACGCTTACCCTAACCCCTCCCTAACCCTAACCCTAACCCTAACCCTAACACTTCCCCTAACCCTAATCCTAACCCTAACCTGACCCTAACCCTTAACCTTACAATAACCTTAAACCTAACCCTAACCCTAACCCTTACCTTACACTAACCCTAAACCTAATCTTAAACCTAATACGAACCCTAACCCTAACCCTAAACCTAACCTTAACCCTAACCCTTATCCTTACCGTAACCCTAACCATAACCCTAACACTAAGCCTAACCCTAACCCAAAACCTAACCCTTACCCTTACGCTAACTTTAACCGTAAAGCTTACCCTAACCCTAACACTAATCCTAACTCTAACCTTAACCTTAACCCTAAGCCTTACCTTTACCCTAACCCTAACCCTAAACCTAACCCTAACCCTAACCCTAATCCTTACCCTAATCCTAACCCTAACCATAACCCTTACCCTAACCCTAATCCTTACCCTAATACTTACCCTAACCCTAACCCTAACCATAACCCTTACCCTAACCCTAATCCTTACCCTAAACCTAACCCTAACCCCAAACCTTCCCCTAACCCTAACCCTAACCCTAACCCTACCCTAACACTTACCCTTACCCAAACCTTAAACCTAACCCTAACCCTAACCCTTACCCTTACATTAACCCTAACCCTAACCTTAACCCTAACCCCGAAACCTAACAATAACCCTAAACCTAACCTTAATCCTAAACCTTATCCTTACCCTAACCCTAACCATAACCCTAACCCTAAGCCTAATCCTAACCCTAAACATAACCCTTACGCGAACCCTAACCCGAACCTAACTGTAACCCTTACCCTAACCCTAACCCTAACCCTAACCCTAACACCTAACCCTAACCCTAACCCTAACCTTACCCTTACCCTAACCCTAACCCTAACTCTGACCCTTACCATTACCCTAACCCTAACCCTAACATTAACCCCAACCCTAAACCTAACCCTAACACTATCCATAACCCTTACCCTAACTCTAATTCTTACCCTAACCCTAACCCTAACCCTAACCCTAGGCCTAACACTTACCCATACCCTAACCCTAACCCTAACCCTAACGCTTACTCTCACCCTAACCCTAAACCTAACCCTGACCCTAACACTAACCTGAAACCTAACCGCCAACCCTAAACCTCACACTAACCCCTAACCCTATCCCTAACCATAACCATAACCCTTACCCTTTTCCTAACCCTACCCCTAAGCCTAAAACTTACGCTTACCCTAACGCCTCCCTAAACCTAACCATAACCCTAACCCTTCCCCTAACCCTAATCCTAACCCTAACCCGACCCTAACCCTTACCCTTACCCTAACCTTAAACCTAACACTAACCCTATCCTTACCTTACACTAACCCTAACCCTAATCTTAACCCTAAAACGAACCCTAACCCTAACCCTAAACCTAACCTTAACCCTAACCCTTATCCTTACCCTAACCCTAACCATAACCCTAACCCTAAGCCTAACCCTAACCCAAAACCTAACCTTTACCCTTACGCTAACCCTAACCCTAAACCTAACTGTAAACCTTACCCTAACCCTAACAATAATCCTAACTCTAACCCTAACCTTAACCCTAAGCCTTACCCTTACCCTAACCCTAACCCTAAACCTAACCCTAACCCTAACCCTAATCCTTACCCTAATCCTAACCCTAACCATAACCCTTACCCTAACCCTAATCCTTACCCTATTCTGTACCATAACCCTAACCCTAACCATAACCCTTACCCTAACCCTAATCCTTACCCTAACCCTAACCCTAACCCTAACCCTTCCCCTAACCCTAACCCTAATCGTACCCTGACCCATACCCTTACCCTAAGCTTAAACCTAACCCTAACCCTAACTCTAACCCTTACCCTTACATTAAACCTAACCCTAACCTTAACCCTAACCCGAACCCTAACCCTAACCCTAAACCTAACCTTAATCCTAACCCTTATCCTTACCCTAACCCTAACCATAACCCTAACCCTAAGCCTAAACCTAACCCTAACCCTAAACCTGACCCTTACCCTTACCCTTACTCGAACCCTAAACCGAAACCTAACCTTAACCCTTACCCTAATCCTGACCCTAACCATAACCCTAACCCTAACCCTAACCCTAACCCTTACCCTAACCGTAACCCTGGCCCTAAACCTAACCCTAACCCTAACCCTCACCCTAACACTTACCCTAACCCTTACCTAACCCTTATCCTAACCCTAACTCTAACCCTAAAACTAACCCTAACCCTAACCCTAACCTTAACAGTTAACCCTACCCTAACCCTAACCCTAACCCTAACCCTTACCCTAACCCTAACCCTCACCCTAACACTAACACTTACCCTAACCCTAACCCTAACCCTATCCCTTAACCTAATCCTAACCCTAACCCTAACCCTAACCTCTAACCCTAAACCTTAACCTAACCATAACCCTAACCCAAACCCTTACCCTTACCCTAAACTTAAACCTAACTCTAACCCTAACCCAAACCCTAACCCTTACCCTAACCCTAACCCTAACACTTAACCAAACCATAACCCTAATCCTAACCGTAAACCTAACCCTAACCCTAACCATAAGACTAACCCTTACCCTTACCCTAACCCTAACCTTAAACCTAACCCTAACCCTAACACTAACTCTAAACTTAACCCTAACGCTAACCCTAAACATCGCCCTTACCCTAACCCTAACCCTAAACCTATCACTAACCCTAACCCTAACCCTAACCATTACCCTTAACCTAAACCTAACCCTAAACCTAACCCTAACCCTAACCCTAACCCCTAACCCTAACCCTAACCCTAATCCTTACACTTATCCTAACCCTAACACTAACCCTAACACTTACCCTTACCCTAAACCCTACCCTATCCCTAACCCTAACCCTAACCCTAACCCTAACCCTAACCCTAAACCTTACCGTTACCCTAAACCTAACCCTAAACCTTACCCTAAACCTAACCCTAACCCTAACCCTAACCATTACCCTTATCTTAACTCTTACCCCGAACCTAAGCCTTACCCCTACCCTAACATTAAACCTAACCCTAACCCTAACCCTAAACCTAACCCTAACACATACCCTTACCGTAACTCTAACCCTAACCTTAACCATAACCCTAACCCTAACCCTAACCCTAACCCTAACCCATACCCAAACCCTAACCCTAACCTTACCCTTACACTTACCCTAACCCTAACCTTAACCCAACCCTAAACCTAACCCAAACCCTAACCCTAACCCTAACACTTACCCTTACCCTAACCCTAGCGCTATACCTAATCCTAACCCTAATCCTAACCCTATCTCTTACCCTAACCCTAACCCTAACCCTAACCCTAACCCTAAACCTAACCCTAACACTTACCCTAACCCTACCCTAACCATTACTCTTATCCTAACCCTAACTCTTATCCTACCCCTAACCCTAACCCAAACCCTAACACTTACCCTAACCCTAAACCTAACACTTACCCTTACCCTAACCCTAACTCTAACCCTTAAACTTACCTAACCCTAACCCTAACCTTAACACTTAAACTTACCCTAACCCTAACAATAACCCTAACCCTTACCTAACCCTAACCCTAACCCTAACACTTACCCTAACCCTAACCCTTACCCTAATCCTAACCCTAACCCTTACCTTAATTCTAACCCTAACACTAACTCTAACCCCTAACCCTAACCCCTAACCCAACCCTACCTCTAACCCTAACCCTAACACTAACACTTACCCTTACCCTAACCCTAAACCTAACTCTAACCCTAACCCAAACCCTAACCCTTACCCTAACCCTAACCCTAACTCGTACACTAACCCTAACCCTAACCCTAAACTTCAACCTAACCCTAACCCTAACCATAACCCTAACCCTTACCCTTACCCTAACCCTAACCCTAATCCTAACCCTAACCCTAACTCTAAACTTAACCCTATCCCTAAACCTAAACCTCGCCCTTACCCTAACCCTAACCATAAACCTATCACTAACCCTAACCCTAACTCTAAACCTTATCCTTACCCTAAACCTAACCCTAAACCTAACCCTAACCCTAATCCTAACCCTAACACATACTCTTACCCTAACCCTAACCCTAACACATACCCTAACCCTAACCATAATCCTAACCCTTACCCTTACCCTAACCCTAACCCTAACCTTAACCCAACCATAAACTAACATTAACCCTAACCGTAACCCTAACCCTTACCCATACCCGAACCCTAGCGCTAAACCTAACCCTAACCCTAACCATAACCCTTACCCTAACCCTAACCCTAACCCTAATCCTAACCATAACCCTTACCCTAACCCTAACCCTAACCCTAACACTAACACTAACCTTAACCCTAACCCTTATCATTACCCTAACCCTAACCCTAACCCTAACCATAAACCTAACCCTCAACCTAAACCTAACCCTAACCCTTAACCTTACCCTAACCCTAACCCTAACCTTAAACCTAACCCTAACCCTAACCCTTACCCTTACCCTAACCCTAACTCTGAACCTAAACCGAACCCTAACCCTATCCATAACCGTAACCCTAACCTAACCCTATACTTAATGCTAACGCTAACCCTAACACTAACCCTTACCCTAAACCTAACCCTAAACCTAACCCTTACCCTTACCCTAACCGTAAACCTCAACCTAACCCTAACCCTAAACCTAAAGCCTAACCGTAAAGCTTACCCTAACCCTTATCCTTACCCTTACCCTAACCCTAACCCTAAACCTAACCCTAACACTAACCCTAACACTAAACTTAACCCTAACCCTAAACCTAAACCTACACCTAACCCTTACCCTTTCCCTAAACCGAACCCTAACCCTAACCCTTACACTTACGCTACCCCTAATCCTAACCCTAAACCTAACACTAACCCTAACTCTAACCCTAACCTTAAACCTAACCCAAACCCTAACTCTAACCCTAAACTGTACGTTTCCGTAACCCTAACCCTAAACCTAACCCTAACCCTAACCCTAACCCTGACCCTTACCCTTACCCTAACCCGAACCCTACATCTAACCCTAACACCTAACCCTAACCCTAACCCTAACCCTTACACTTACCCTAAACCTAATCCTAACCCTGGCCTTCACCATTACCCTAACCCTAACCCTAACCTTACCCCCATCCATAAACCTAACCCTAACCCTAACCCTAACCCTTACCGTAACCCTAATCCTTACCCTAACCCTAACACTAACCCTAACCCTAAGCCTAACACTTACCCTTACCCTAACACTAACTCTAACCCTAACGCTTACCCTTAACCTAACCCTAAACCTAACCCTAACCCTAACCCTAACCCTAAACCAAACCCCTAAAACCTAACCCTAACCCTACCCCTAACCCTAACCATAACCATAATCCTTACCCTTATCCTAACCCTACGCCTAACCCTAAAACTTACTTTACCCTAACCCCAACCCTAACCCTAACCCTAACCCTAACACTTCCTCTAACCCTATTCGTAACCCTAAACCTAACCGTAACAATTGCCCTTACCCTAACCCTAACCCTAACCCTAACCCCTACCCTAAGCCTAACCCTAACCCTAACCCTTACCGTAACCCTAACCCTAACCCTAACTCTTACCCTAATCCTAAACCTAACACTAACTCTAACCCCTAACCCTAACCCTTAACCTAACCCTAACCCTAACCCTAACCCTTACCCTTACCCTTACTCTAACCCAAACCTAACTCTAACTCTAACCCAAACCCTAACCCTTACCCTAACCCTAACCCTACCACTTACCCTAACCCTAACCCTAACCCTAACCTTAAACATAACCTAACATTAACCTTAAACCTAACCCTTACCCTTACCCTAAACCTAACCCTAAACCTAACCCTAACCCTAACCCTAACTCCAAACTTAACCCTATACCTAAACCTAACCCTCGCCTTTACCCTAACCCTAACCGTCAACCTATCACTAATCCTAACCCTAACCCTAACCCTTGCCGTTACCCTAAACCTAACCCTAAACCTAACCCTAACCCTAACCCTAACCCTAAACCCTAACGCTAACCCTAACCCTAACCCTAATCCTTACCCTTATCCTAATCCTAACACTAACCCTAACACTTACCCTTACCCTAAACCCTACCCTATCCCTAACCCTAACCCTCACCCTTACCCTAACCCTAACCCTAACCCTAAACCTTACCCTTACCCTGAACCGAACCCTAACCCTTACCCTAAACCTAACCCTAAAACTAACCCTAACCGTTACCCTTATGTTAACACTAACCCTAAACCAAACCCTTCCCCTACCCTAACGCGAACCCTAAACGTAACCCTAACCCTAATCCTAACCCTAACACATACTCTTACCCTAACCCTAACTCTAACCCATACCCTAACCCTAATCCTAATCCTAACCCTTACCCTTACCCTAACCCTAACCCTAACCTTAACCCAACCATAACCTAACATTAACCCTAACCCTAACCCTAAACCTTACCTTTACCCTAACCCTAGCGCTAAACCTAACCCTAACCCTAACCGTATCCCTTACCCTAATGCTAACCCTAATCCTAACCCTAACCCTTACTCTTAACTTAACCCTAACCCTAACCCTAACCCTAACCCTAACCTTAACCCTAACCCTTATCATTATCCTAACCATAACCCTAACCCTAACCATAAAACTAACCCTCAACCTAAACCTAACCCTAACCCTTACCCTTACCCTAACCCTAACCCTAAACCTAACCCTAACCCTCACCCTAACCCTAACCCTTACCCTTACCCTAACCCTAACTCTGAACCTAAACCGAACCCTAACCCTATCCCTAACCCTAACCCTAACCTAACCCTATACTTAATGCTAACTCTAACACTAACACTAACCCTTACCCTAAACCTAACCCTAACCCTAACCCTTACCCTTACCCTAACCGTAACCCTCAACCTAAACCTAAAACTAAACCTAACGCCTAACCCTAACCCTAACCCTAACCCTAACGCCTAACCCTAACCCTAACCCTTACCCTTACCCTAACCCTAACCCTAAACCTTACCCTTATCTTTACCCTAACCCTAACCTTAACCCAACCCTAACCCTAAACCTAACCCTTACCCAACCACTAACACTAACCCTAACCCTTACCCTAACCCTAAGCCTACCCTTAACTCTTACCCTTTCTTTAACTCTAACCCTAACCCTAACCTTAACCCCAACCCTAAACCTGACCCTAACCCTAACCCTAACAATTAACCTAACCCTAATACTTACCCTAACCCTAACCCTAAGCCTAACACTGACCCTTACCCTAACCCTAACCCAAATCCTAACGCTTACCCTTATCCTAACCCTAACCCTAACCCTAACCCCTAACCCTATCCCTAATCCTAACCCCTAAACCTAACCCTAATAATAACCATAATCCTTACCCTTATCCTAACCCTACCCCTAACCCTAAAACTTACCCTTAACCTAACCCCAACCCTAATCCTAACCCTAACCCTAAACCTAACCCTTCCCCTAACCCTAAACCTAACCCTAACCCTACCCTAAATCTTACCCTTACCCTAACCCTAAACCTAACCCTAACCCTAACCCTAACCCTTAACCTTACACTAACCCTAACCCTAACCTTAACCCTAAACCGAACCCTAACCCTAACCCTAAACCTAACCTTAACCCTAACCCTTATCCTTACCTTAACCCTAACCATAACCCTAACCCTAAGCCTAACCATAACCCTATACCTAACCCTTACCCTTACGCTAATTCTAACCCTAAACCTAACCGTAACCCTTACCCTTACCCTTAACCTAACCCTAAGACTAATCCTAACTCTAAACCTAACCTTAACCGTAAGTCTTACCCTTACCCTAACCCTAACCCTAACCCTAAACCTAACCCTAACCCTAAACCTTACCCTAACCCTACCCCTGGCACTAACCCTAACCCTAACCATAACCATAACCCTAACACTTACACTAACCCTAACCCTAACCCTAACCCTAACACTTACCCTAAACCTAACCCTAACCCTAACCCTTACCCTAATCCTAACCCGAACACTAACCCTAACCCCTAACCCTAACCCTTAACCTAACCCTAAACCTAACACTCACCCTAACGGTACCCTTACCCTAACCCTAAACCTAACTCTAACCATAACCCAAACCCTAACCCTAACCCTAACACTAACCCTAACCCTTACCCTAAGCCTAACCCTAACTCTAAACTTAAACCTAACCCTTACCCTAAGCATAAGCCTAACCCTTTACCTAACCCTAACCCTAACCCTAACCCTAACCCTAACCCTAATCCTAACCCTAACCCTAAACCTTACCCTAACCCTAACCTTAACCCATACCCTTACCCTTACTCTAACCCTATCCCTAAACTTAACCCCACAACCAAACCTAACCGTAACCTTAACCCTAACCCTTACCCTTACCCTAACCCTAACCATAAACCTAACCCTAACCCTAAAACTAACCCTTACCCTAACCCTAACCCTAATCCTAACCCTAACCCTTACCCTTACCATTACCCTAAACCTAACCCTAACCCTAAACCTTACCCCAACCCTAACACTAACCCTAACCCTAACCTTAACCCTTACCCTTATCCTTACCTTAACCCTAACCCTAAACCTAACCCTAAACAAAACCCTAACCCTAAACAAAACCCTTACCCTTAACCTAACCCTAACCCTAAACCTAACCCTAACCCTTACCCTAAACCTAACCCTAACCCTAACCTTAACCCTATCCCTTAACCTTACCCTAACCATAACCCCTATCCTAACCTTAACCCTAACCTTAAACCTTACCCTAGCACTAACCCTAATCCTAACCCTAACCCTTACCCTTACCCTAAACCTACACCATACCCTAACCCTACGCCTAACCCTTTCCCTTAACCTAACCCTAACCCTAACCCTAACTCTAAAACTTACACTTACCCTAACCCTAACCCTAACCCTGAAACCTAAACCTAACCCTAACCCTAGCCCTAACCCTTATCCTTACCTTAATCCTAACCCTAAATCTAACCCTTACCCTTAATCTAACTCTAACCCTAAGCCTAACCCTAACCCTAACCCTAACACATACCCTTACCCTAACCCTAACCCTAACCCTAACGGTAACCCTAACCCTAACCCTAACCCTAACCCTAACCCTAAACCTTACGCTAACCCTAGGCCTAACACTAACCCTTACCCTTACCCTAACCCTAACCCCAACCTTAATACCAACATTAAATCTAACCCTAACCCTAACTCTAACCATTACCCTTACCCTAAACCTAACCCTAAACGTAACTCGTAACCCAACCTTAACCCTAATCCTAACCCTAACCGTTAACTTACACTAACCCTAACCCAAACCTAACCCTAACCCTAACCTTAACCCTATCCCTTACAATTACCCTAACCCTAACATTAACCCTAACCTAACCCTAACACTAACCATACCCTTACTCTAACCCTACACCTACCCCTAACCCTAACCCTAATCCTTACACAAACCCGAACCCTAACCCTAACCCGTACCCTTTCCCTAACCCTAACCCTAACCCCTACCCTTACCCTAAACCTAACATTAAACCGAACCCTAACCCAAACCATAACACTAACACTAACCCTAACCTTAACCCTAATCCTAAACATAACCCTAACCCTTACCCTTACACTAACCGTAACGCTAAACTTAACCCTAACCTAACCCTAACCCTTACCCTTAGCCTAACCCTAACCCTAACCCCTAACCCTAACCCTAACCCTTACCCTTACCCAAACCCTAACTCTAACTCTAACCCTAACCGTAACACTTACCCTAACCCTAACCCTAATCCTAACCCTTACTCTTACCCTAAACCTAACCCTAACCTTAACCCCAACTCTAAACCTAACCCTAATCCTAACCCTTATCCTAACACTTACCCTAACCCAAACACCAACCCTAACCCTTACCCTAACCCTAACCCTAACAGTTACACTTACCCTAACCCTAACCTAACCCTTAACCTAACCCTCACGCTAACCCTAACCACTAAACCTAAACCTTAACCCAACCCTAACCCTAACCCTAACCCTAACACTTACCCTTACCCTAACCGTAACCCTAAACCTAACCCTAACCCTAACCCTAACCTTAACCCTTTTCCTAACCATAACCCTAATCCTAACCCTAACCCTTACCCTTACCCTAACCCTAACCCTAACCGTAAAACTAACACTTACCCTTACCCTAACCCTAACCCTAACCCTAACCCTAACCCTTACCCTTACCCTTACCCAACCCTAACCCTAAATCTAAACCTAACCCTAACCCTAACCCTAACCCTTACTCTTACCGTAACCCTACCCCTAAACCTAACCATAATCCTAACCCTTATCTTAACACTTACCCTAACCCTAACACCAACCCTAACCCTTACCCTAACCCTAACCCTAACAGTTACACTTAACCTAACCCGAACCCTAACCCTAACCCTTACTCTTACCCTAACCCTAACCCTAAACTTAACCCCAACCCTAAACTTAACCCTAACACTAACCCTTACCCTAACACTTACCCTAATCCTAACCCTAACCTAACACTTACCCTTACCCTAACCCTTACCCTAACCCTTACCCTAACCCTAAACTTAAACCCAATCCTTACCCTTACCCTAACCTTAACCCTAACCCTAATCCTTACCCTAAACCTACCCCTAACCCTAATACTTACCCTTTCCCTAACCCTAACCCTAACCCTAAATCTAACCCTTACCCTTACCCTAACCCTAACCCTAACCCTAACCTTAACCCTAACCCTGACCCTAAACCTAACCCTAACCTTACCCTTACCCTAACCGTAACCCTAAACCTATCCCTAACCCTAACCCTAAAACTACCACCTAAACCTAACCCTAACCCTTACCCTTATCCTAACCCTAACCCTAACCCTAAAACTTACCCTTACCCTAATCCTAACCCTAACCATTACTCTTACCCTAACCCTAACCCTAAACTTAACGCCAACCCTAAACCTAACCCTAACCCTAACCCTTACCCTAACACTTACTGCAATCCTAACACTTACCCTTACCCTAAACCTTACCCTAACATTATCCTTAACCCTAACCCTAACCGTAACCCTTACCCTAACCCTAATCGTAACACTAACCCCTATCCCTAACCCTTAACCTAATCCAAACCCTAACAGTAACGCTAACCCTTACCCTTACCCTAACCCTAAACCTAACTCTAACACTAACCCTAACCGTAAACCTAACCCTAACCCTTACCCTCATCCTAAACCTAACTCTTATCCTAACCCTAACCCTAACCCACAACTTAAGCCTAAAACTAACCCTAATCCTAACTCTAACCCTTACCTTTACCCTAACCCTAACCCTAACCCTAACACTTACACTTACCCTAACCCTAAACCTCACCCTAAACCCTAACCTTCACCTTAAACCTAACCCTAACCCTAACCCTAACCTAACCATAAACCTAACCCTAACCCCTGAACCTAACCATAACCCTAACCCTAACCCTTACACTTACCCTAACCCAAACCCTAACCCGAACCCTAACACTTACACTAACCCTAACCCTATCCCTAACCCTTACCCTTACCCTAACCCTAACCCTAAACTTAACCCAAACCTAAACCTAAACCTAACCCTAACGTTGATCCTAACACTTACCCTAACTCTAACCCTAACCCTAACGCTAACACTTACCCTTACCCTAACCCTAACCCTAACCCTAACCGTTACCCTAACCCTAATCCTAACCCCAACCCTTACACTAACCCTAACACTATCCCTAACCTCTAACCCTAACCAATAACTTAACCTCTAATCCTAACCCTAACCCTAAACTTACCCTAACCCTAACCCTAACCCAAACCCTTACCCTTACTCTAACCCTATCCCTAAACTTAACCCCACACCCAAACCTAACCGTAAACTTAACCCTAACCTTTACCCTTAACCTAACCCTAAACCTAAACCTAACCCTAACCCTAACACTAACCCTTACCCTAACCCTAACCCTAAACCTAACCCTAACCCTTACCCTTACCCTAAACATAACTCTAACCCTAAACCTTACCCCAGCCCTAACACTAACCCTAACCCTAACCTTAACCCTTACCCTTATCCTTACCTTAACCCTAACCCTAAACCTAACCCTAAACCTAACCCTAACCCTAAACAATACCCTTACCCTTAACCTAACCCTAACCCTAAACCTAACCCTAACCCTTACCCTAACCCTAACCCTAACCCTAACCTTAACCCTATCCCTTAACCTTACCCTAACCCCCACCCTAACCCTAATCCTATTCCTTACCCTAACCCTACCCCTAATCCTAATCCTTACACTTTCCCTAACCCTAACCCTTACCCTAACCCAATACCTAACCCTAACCCTTACCCTAACCCGAACCCTAACCCCAATCATTACCCTAACCCTAACCCTAACCCTAACCCCTAACCCTAAACCTAACCCACCCAAACCCTAACCCTAACCCTTACCCTTACCCTAACCCTAAACCTAACTTTAACCCTAACCCTAACCCTAACCCATACCCTAACACTAACCCTATCCCTTAACCTAACTCTAACACTAACCCTATTCTTAACCCTAAACCTAACCCTAACCCTAAAACTAACCTTAACCCTAAACCTAACCATAAGCTTAACCCTAACCCTAACCCTAACCCTAACCCTTACCCTTACAATAACCGTAACCCTAAACCTGACACTAACCCTAACCCTAAACCTAAACCTAACCATTAACCTTACCCTAACCCTAACGCTAAACCTAACCTAACCCTAACCCTAACCCCTAACCCTAACCCTAACCCTAACCCTTACACTTATCCTAACCCTAAACCTAACCCTAACACTTACCCTCACCATAACCCCTACCCTAACCCTAACCCTAACCTTAACCCTTACCCTAGCACTAACCCTAATCCTAACCCTAACCCTTACCCTTACCCTAAACCTACACCGTACCCTAACCCTACGCCTAACCCTTTCCCTTAACCTAACCCTAACCCTAACCCTAACTCTAAAACTTACACTTTCCCTAACCCTAATCCTAACCCTTAAACCTAAACCTAACCCTAACCCTAACCCTAACCCTTTTCCTTACCTTAATCCTAACCCTAAATCTAACCCTTACCCTTAACCTAACTCTAACCCTAACCCTAACCCTAACCCTAACACATACCCTTACCCTAACCCTAACCCTAACCCTAACCGTAACCGTAACCCTAACCCTAACTCTAACCCTAACCCTTACGCTAACCCTAGGCCTAACACTAACCCTTACCCTTACCCTAACCCTAACCCTAACCTTAATACCAACATTAAATCTAACCCTAACCCTAACTCTAACCATTACCCTTACCCTAAACCTAACCCTAACCGTAACTCGTAACCCAACCCTAACCCCAATCCTAACCCTAACCGTTAACTTACCCTAACCCTAACCCAAACCTAACCCTAACCCTAACCTTAACCCTATCCCTTACAATTACCCTAACCCTAACATTAACCCTAACCTAACCCTAACACTAACCATACCCTTACTCTAACCCTACCTCTAACCCTAACCCTAACACTAATCCTTACCCGAACCCGAACCCTAACCCTAACCCGTACCCTTTCCCTAACCCTAACCCTAACCCCTACCCTTACCCTAAACCTAACCCTAAACCGAACCCTAACCCAAACCATAAGACTAACACTAACCCTAACCTTAACCCTAATCCTAAACATAACCCTAACCCTTACCCTTACACTAACCGTAACGCTAAACCTAACCCTAACCTAATCCTAACCCTAACCCTTACCCTTAGCCTAACCCTAACCCTAACCCCTAACCCTAACCCTAACCCTTACCCTTACCCAAACCCTAACTCTAACTCTAACTCTAACCGTAACACTTACCTTAACCCTAACCCTAATCCTAACCCTTACTCTTACCCTAAACCTAACCCTAACCTTAACCCCAACTCTAAACCTAACCCTAATCCTAACCCTTATCCTAACCCTTACCCTAACCCTAACACCAACCCTAACCCTTACCCTAACCCTAACCCTAACAGTTACACTTACCCTAACCCTAACCTAACCCTTAACCTAACCCTCACCCTAACCCTAACCACTAAACCTAAACCTTAACCCAATCCTAAACCTAACCCTAACCCTAACACTTACCCTTACCCTAACCGTAACCCTAAACCTAACCCTAACCCTAACCCTAACGCTAACCCTTTTCCTAACCCTAACCCTAATCCTAACCCTAACCCTTACCCTTACCCTAACCCTAACCCTAAAACTAACACTTACACTACCCTAACCCTAACCCTAACCCTAACCCTTACCCTTACCCAACCCTAACCCTAAACCTAAACCTAAACCTAACCCTAACCCTAACCCTAACCCTTACTCTTACCGTAACCCTACCCCTAACCCTAACCCTAATCCTAACCCTTATCTTAACACTTACCCTAACCCTAACACCAACCCTAACCCTTACCCTAACCCTAACCCTAACAGTTACACTTAACCTAACCTTAACCTAACCCTTAACGTAACCCTACCCCTAACGCTAACCCTAATCCTAACACTTACCCAAACCCGAACCCTAACCCTAACCCTTACTCTTACCCTAACCCTAACACTAAACTTAACCCCAACCCTAAACCTAACCCTAACCCTAACCCTTACTCTAACACTTACCCTAATCCTAACCCTAACCTAACACTTACCCTTACCCTAACCCTTACCCTAACCCTTACCCTAACCCTAACCTTAAACCTAATCCTTACCCTTACCCTAACCCTAACTCTAACCCTAACCCTAACCCTAATCCTTACCCTAAACCTACCCCTAACCCTAATCCTTACCCTTTCCCTAACCCTAAATCTAACCCTTACCCTTACCCTAATCCTAACCCTAACCCTACCCTAACCCTAACCCTAACCCTAACCTTAACCCTAACCCTGACCCTAAACCTAACCCTAACCTTACCCTTACCCTAACCCTAACCCTAAACCTATCCCTAAACCTAACCCTAACCCTACCACCTAAACCTAATCCTAACCCTTACCCTTATCCTAACCCTAAACCTAACCCTAACCCTAAAACTTACCCTTACCCTAATCCTAAACCTAACCATTACTCTTACCCTAACCCTAACCCTAAACTTAACCCCAACCCTAAACCTAACCCTAACCCTAACCCTTACCCTAACACTTACTGTAATCCTAACACTTACCCTTACCCTAAACCTTACCCTAATATTATCCTTAAACCTAACCCTAACCCTAACCCTTACCCTAACCCGAACCCTAACACTAACCCCTATCCCTAACCCTTAACCTAATCCAAACCTTTACCCTCATCCTAAACCTAACTCTTACCGTAACCCTAACCCTAACCCAAAACTTAAGCCTAACCCTAACCCTAATCCTAACTCTAACCCTTACCTGTACCCTAACCCTAACCTAACCCTAACACTTACTCTTACCCTAACCCTAAACCTAACCCTAACCCTAACCCTAACCCCTAACCCTAACCCTTAACCCAACCCTAACCCTAACCCTAACCCTGACCCTTACCAGTACCCTACCCCTAACCCTAAACCTTACACTAATCCTAACCCTAAACCTAACCCTAACCCGAATCCTAACCCTAAACCTAACCCTAACCCTAACCCCTAACACTAACCCTAACCCTAACCCTTACCCTTACCCTAACCCTAACACTTAACCTTACCCTAATCCTAACCCTAACACTTATACTTACCCTAACCATAACCCTAAACTTAACCCCACCCCTAAACCTAACCCTAACCCTAACCCTTTTCCTAACTCTTACCCTAACCCTAACCCTAACACTTACACAAACCCTAACCCTAACACTTACACTTACCCTAACCCTAAACCTAACCGTTACCCTAACCCTCACCCTACCCCTAATCCCTAACCCTAACCCTTACAATAAACCTAACGCTAACGCTAACCCTAACCCTTACCCTTACCTTAACCCTAACCCTAAACCTAATCCTTATTCTTACCCTAACACTAACCCTAAACCTACCCCTAATCCTTCGCCTAACCCCTAACCCTACCCCTAAAACTTACCCTTATTCTAACCCTAACCCTAAAACTTACCCTTACCCTAACCCCTACCCTAACCCAACCCTAACTTAACCCTTACCCTAAGCCTTCCCTAACACAAGCTGTAACCCTTACCCTTGCCCTAATCCTAACCCTAACCTTCACCCTAAACCTAACCCTAACCCTTACCCTTACCCTAACCCTAAACCTAATCTAATCCGAACCCTAACCCTATCCCTAACCCTAACTCTTATCCTTACCCTAAACCTCACCCTAAACCTAACTCTAACCATAACCCCTAACCCTAACGGTAACCCTAACTCTAACCCTCACCCTAACCCTAACCCTTACCCTTACCCTAACCCTAACCCTAACCGTAACCGTAAAGCTAAAACTTACGCTTACCCTAAACCTAATCCTAACCCTTACCCTAACCCTAACCTTATCCCTAACATTAAACCTAACCCTAACCCTATCCCTAACCCATACCCTAGCCCTAACCCTAAACCTAATACTAAACCTAACCCTAACCCTAACCGTTACCCATACCCTAATCCTAAACCTAACCATAAACCTAACCCTAACCCAAACCTAACCCTAACCCTTACACTTACTGTAACCCTATCCGTAACCCTAACCCTAACCCTTAACCTAACCCTAACCCTAATCCTAACCCTAATACTTACCCTTACCCTAACCCAAACCCTAACCCTAACCTTAACCCTAACCCTTAACGTTACCCTAACCCTAACCCTAAACCTAATCCTAAACCTAACCCTAACTGTAACCCTAATCATAACCCTAACCCTAACGCTTACCCTAACCCTAACCCTAACCTTAACCCTTATCTTAACCCTAAACCAAACCCTAATCCTAAACGTTTACCTAACCATAACAATAACCCTAACACCTAACCCTAACCCTTACCGTAACCCTAACCCTAACCCCTAACCCTAACCCTAACGCTAACACTTACCCTTATCCTAACCCTCATCTAACTCGAACACTTACCCTTACCCTGCCCCCGAACCTAACCCTAACCCTAACCCTAACCCTTACCCTAACCCTAACCCTAAGAATAACCCTAACCCGAAACCTAACCCTAATCCTAACCCGAAACCTTACACTAGCCCTAACCCTAACCCTAACCCTAAACCTTCCCCTAACCCTAAAACTAACCCTTACCCTAACCCTAACCCTTACCCTAACCCTAACCCTAACAATAACCCTAACCCTAAACCTAACCCTAATCCTAACACTAAACCTTACACTAACACTAACCCTAACCCTAACCCGAACCCTTCCCCTAACCCTAAAACTAACCCTTACCCTAACCCTAACCCTACCCCTTAACCATACCCTAACCCTAACCCTAACCCTTACCCTAAACCTAACCCTAACCCTAACACTAACTCTAACACTTACCCTAACCCTAACCCTAACCCTAACGATACTCTAACCCTAACCCTAATCCTAACCCTTATCCTAACGCTAACCCTAACCTTAACCCTAACACATACCCTTACCCTAACCCTAACCCTAACCCTAAACGTAACCCTAAACCTAACCTTAAACCTAACCCTAACCCTAACACTAACCATAACCCTTAAACCTAAAACTAATCCTAACCCTTCCCCTTACCCTAAACCTAACCCTAAACCTAACACTAACCCTAAACCTAACCTAACCCAAACACTTACCCTTACCCTAATCCTCACCCTAAACCTAACCCTAACCCTAACCCTTACCCTAACCCTAACCCTAACACTTACCCTTACCCTAACCCTAAACCTAACCCTAACCCTAACCCTAAACCTAACCTTTACCCTTACCCTAACCCTAACCCTAATCCTATCCCTGAACCTTACCCTTACCCTAAACCTAACCCTAACCCTTACCCTAAACGTAACCCTAACCCTAACGCTAACCCTAACCCTAACACTTATCTTAATCCTAACCCTAACCCTAACCCTAACCCTAACCCTTACCCTTAACCTAACCCTAACCCTAACCCTAACCCTAACCCTTACCCTTACCCAACCCTAACCCTAAACCTAAACCTAAACCTAACCCTAACCCTAACCCTAAACCTTACTCTTACCGTAACCCTACCCCTAACCCTAACCCTAATCCTAACCCTTATCTTAACACTTACCCTAACCCTAACACCAACCCTAACCCTTACCCTAACCCTAACCCTAACAGTTACACTTAACCTAACCTTAACCTAACCCTTAACGTAACCCTACCCCTAACGCTAACCCTAATCCTAACACTTACCCAAACCCGAACCCTAACCCTAACTCTTACTCTTACCCTAACCCTAACCCTAAACTTAACCCCAACCCTAAACCTAACCCTAACCCTAACCCTTACCGTAACACTTACCCTAATCCTAACCCTAACCTAACACTTACCCTTACCCTAACCCTTACCCTAACCCTTACCCTAACCCTAACCTTAAACCTAATCCTTACCCTTACCCTAACCCTAACTCTAACCCTAACCCTAACCCTAATCCTTACCCTAAACCTACCCCTAACCCTAATCCTTACCCTTTCCCTAACCCTAAATCTAACCCTTACCCTTACCCTAACCCTAACCCTAACCCTACCCTAACCCTAACCCTAACCCTAACCTTAACCCTAACCCTGACCCTAAACCTAACCCTAACCTTTCCCTTACCCTAACCCTAACCCTAAACCTATCCCTAAACCTAACCCTAACCCTACCACCTAAACCTAACCCTAACCCTTACCCTTATCCTAACCCTAAACCTAACCCTAACCCTAAAACTTACCCTTACCCTAATCCTAAACCTAACCATTACTCTTACCCTAACCCTAACCCTAAACTTAACCCCAACCCTAAACCTAACCCTAACCCTAACCCTTACCCTAACACTTACTGTAATCCTAACACTTACCCTTACCCTAAACCTTACCCTAATATTATCCTTAACCCTAACCCTAACCCTAACCCTTACCCTAACCCGAACCCTAACACTAACCCCTATCCCTAACCCTTAACCTAATCCAAACCTTTACCCTCATCCTAAACCTAACTCTTACCGTAACCCTAACCCTAACCCAAAACTTAAGCCTAACCCTAACCCTAATCCTAACTCTAACCCTTACCTGTACCCTAACCCTAACCTAACCCTAACACTTACTCTTACCCTAACACTAAACCTAACCCTAACCCTAACCCTAACCCCTAACCCTAACCCTTAACCCAACCCTAACCCTAACCCTAACCCTGACCCTTACCAGTACCCTACCCCTAACCCTAAACCTTACACTAATCCTAACCCTAAACCTAACCCTAACCCGAATCCTAACCCTAAACCTAACCCTAACCCTAACCCTAACCCTAACCCCTAACACTAACCCTAACCCTAACCCTTACCCTTACCCTAACCCTAACACTTACCCTTACCCTAATCCTAACCCTAACACTTATACTTACCCTAACCATAACCCTAAACTTAACCCCACCCCTAAACCTAACCCTAACCCTAACCCTTTTCCTAACTCTTACCCTAACCCTAACCCTAACCCTAACACTTACACAAACCCTAACCCTAACACTTACACTTACCCTAACCCTAAACCTAACCGTTACCCTAACCCTCACCCTACCCCTAATCCCTAACCCTAACCCTTACAATAAACCTAACCCTAACGCTAACCCTAACCCGTACCCTTACCTTAACCCTAACCCTAAACCTAATCCTTATTCTTACCCTAACACTAACCCTAAACCTACCCCTAATCCTTCGCCTAACCCCTAACCCTACCCCTAAAACTTACCCTTATTCTAACCCTAACCCTAAAACTTACCCTTACCCTAACCCCTACCCTAACCCAACCCTAACTTAACCCTTACCCTAAGCCTTCCCTAACACAAGCCGTAACCCTTACCCTTGCCCTAATCCTAACCCTAACCTTCACCCTAAACCTAACCCTAACCCTTACCCTTACCCTAACCCTAAACCTAATCTAATCCGAACCCTAACCCTATCCCTAACCCTAACTCTTATCCTTACCCTAAACCTCACCCTAAACCTAACTCTAACCTTAACCCCTAACCCTAACCGTAACCCTAACTCTAACCCTCACCCTAACCCTAACCCTTACCCTTACCCTAACCCTAACCTTAATGCTAACCCTAACCCTAACCCTAAACCTTACCCTAACCCTAACCCTAACCGTAACCGTAAAGCTAAAACTTACGCTTACCCTAAACCTAATCCTAACCCTTACCCTAACCCTAACCTTATCCCTAACATTAAACCTAACCCTAACCCTATCCCTAACCCATACCCTAGCCCTAACCCTAAACCTAATACTAAACCTAACCCTAACCCTATCCGTTACCCATACCCTAACCCTAACCCTAACCATAAACCTAACCCTAACCCACACCTAACCCTAACCCTTACACTTACTGTAACCCTATCCGTAAACCTAACCCTAATCCTTAACCTAACCCTAACCCTAACCCTAATCCTAACCCTAATACTAACCCTTACCCTAACCCAAACCCTAACCCTAACCTTAACCCTAACCCTTAACGTTAACCTAACCCTAACCCTAAACCTAATCCTAAACCTAACCCTAACTGTAAGCCTAATCATAACCCTAACCCTAACGCTTACCCTAACCCTAACCCTAACCTTAACCCTTATCTTAACCCTAAACCAAACCCTAATCCTAAACGTTTACCTAACCATAACACTAACCCTAACACCTAACACTAACCCTTACCGTAACCCTAACCCTAACCCCTAACCCTAACCCTAACGCTAACACTTACCCTTATCCTAACCCTCATCTAACTCGAACACTTACCCTTACCCTGCCCCCGAACCTAACCCTAACCCTAACCCTAACCCTTACCCTAACCCTAACCCTAAGAATAACCCTAACCCGAAACCTAACCCTAATCCTAACCCGAAACCTTACACTAGCCCTAACCCTAACCCTAACCCTAAACCTTCCCCTAACCCTAAAACTAACCCTTACCCTAACCCTAACCCTAACAATAACCCTAACCCTAAACGTAACCCTAATCCTAACACTAAACCTTACACTAACACTAACCCTAACCCTAACCCTAACCCTTCCCCTAACCCTAAAACTAACCCTTACCCTAACCCTAACCCTACCCCTAAACCATACCCTAACCCTAACCCTAACCCTTACCCTAAACCTAACCCTAACCCTAACACTAACTCTAAAACTTACCCTAACCCTAACCCTAACCCTAACGATACTCTAACCCTAACCCTAATCCTAACCCTTATCCTAACGCTAACCCTAACCTTAACCCTAACACATACCCTTACCCTAACCCTAACCCTAACCCTAAATGTAACCCTAAACCTAACCTTAAACCTAACCCTAACCCTAACACTAACCATAACCCTTAAACCTAAAACTAATCCTAACCCTTCCCCTTACCCTAAACCTAACCCTAAACCTAACACTAACCCTAAACCTAACCTAACCCAAACACTTACCCTTACCCTAATCCTCACCCTAAACCTAACCCTAACCCTAACCCTTACCCTAACCCTAACCCTAACACTTACACTTACCCTAACCCTAATCCTAACCCTAACCCTAACCCTAAACCTAACCTTTACCCTTACCCTAACCCTAACCCTAATCCTATCCCTGAACCTTACCCTTACCCTAAACCTAACCCTAACCCTTACCCTAAACGTAACCCTAACCCTAATGCTAACCCTAACCCTAACACTTACCTTAATCCTAACCCTAACCCTAACCCTAACCCTAACCCTTACCCTTAACCTAAACCTAACCCTAACCCTAACCCTAACCCTAACCCTAAACTTAACCCTAACCCTAACCCTAACCCTAACCCTAACCATAACCTAACCCTAACCCTAACCCTAACCCTTACCCTAACCCTAACCATAACCCTAACAAAAACCCTAACCCTAACCATAACATTTATCCTTACCCTAACCCTAACCCTAAACCTATCCCTAACCCTA